>JAULKM010029743.1:0-13731 GCA_032355605.1 Rubia tinctorum | reverse complement strand
CAGGGGTGGAGATTTATTAAATGGAATCACATGGTAGGCTTTTGGGAGGATTTCATAATCTTTTTTATATCTCCTATGTGCCGTATATGTATAATCTCAGTAGGATTAGTTTAGGTGTCATGTAATTATAACTTTGTGTTACTCTATCTTTTGAGTCTCTTTTGAAAGGCACGGGGAGCCTTAATATAACCCCAACATATTCAAAAAAAGAAGATGATACTAGAACATTCTCATGGCTCCTAACCTAGAGAGTCAACCGCTTTGCATCATTTTCCCTCCTCTTCAGGAAAATATCACTTGTGAGCTCAAGTATGGAATGATTCAATGTCAATAATGTTTTCACGGGATGAATGGGGAGGATGTGAACAAGCACTTGTCCAAGTTTCACCTCGTGAGCATGAATATGAAGCCACCCGGAGTTTTGGAGGATAATTTCAATGTAAGGGCATTCTTGTTCTCTTTGAAGGATCCGGCTAAAGATTGGTTATACTACATTCCCCCGGGAAGTGTAATATCGTGGATGGACATGAAGCGGAAATTCTTAGAGAATTTTTTCCCGGCATCCAAGTCGACGGGTTTTAAGAAAGAGCTAAGAAAAATCTCCCAATGGCCAGGTGAATCTTTATATGAATTTTGGGAGAGGTTCAAGAGGTTGCTAGCTAGTTTTCCTTACCACCCGTACAAGGAAGGAGACCTTATATACTATTTCTTCGATGGATTGTCCATTAAAGACATGAAGTTAATCAATGCTTCTTGTAATGGGTAGATTGCCAACAAGATCCCTAAAGAATTCATGTCATTGTTTGAAAATGTGGCTAATGGTACTAGACAATTTGGTACAAGGGAAAAGGAAAAGGTACAAGAGTCTTTAAATCCAGAAATTCCCAAGCTTGAGGAACAAGTTCAAGCTTGTTATTGATGTGGTATTCCCGATCAAGTAAAGTAACTGTTGTTCACTGTAAACCGTCTCTTCCTACAAAATAGATCCTGGAAGTGATTTTGGGGAAAATACTCTGACGATCAAATCAATGCTTTTAAATCAATGCTTTTCCTTCAGAAAATCAGAATTTAACAGTATAGTTATACTTAACTGAGCCAATGTTGCTCTCCTAGTATTTATAGCCAATCATAGTCGTGGCTCCGTATTACTAGGGTTTAAGATCGTGGTTACTACACTTTCGATTCGTGACTGAGTGCTGGTCCTAATTCCGTCTTTCTCGGTTTATGGTTAAATCCACTTAGGCATGGTTTCGCCTTTATTAGTTCATGGTTGATTTGAACATTGGGCTGGACATTGTACACTTTATCTTTGTTCATTGGCAGTTGAAGATTAGCCTGGGCTTGAAGGCCAGCAGCCTCATGTTCTTGGGCTAGGTACACACTAGTTATCAAGACGGCCAAGGTGTTTATCAATCGAATCTTCAAGGGGGACAAGTCCACTACCAAGGAAATCAAGGGTACAATATGGTTTCTTAACATTCCTAACCAATGGACGATAGGTCATCTAACTCCCGAGAAGAAAGACCAAGACCAGAGCATGATGAGCTCCTAGATGCTATAATTAATATGGCCACAAACTTGGAAGACCGAACCACCTCTAGAATCACAAACTTTGAAGACCGCTCTTCCGCGAGATTCAAGAGTTTGAAAATCCAAGTTAGTCAAATTGCGTCCTCCATAGCCTTGTTGGAGGCTAGGGATTCCGGGAAACTCCCATCACAACCGGAGTTAAACCCCCGACATTCTAATGCTAGTGCTATGACATTGAGAAGTGAGAAAGAGACCAAGGAACCCGATAAAATTGTGAAGACCGGGAAGGAGATAGAAGATGAGCTTATAGTAAAGGACAAAGAGGTCGAGGAGGTGGCCACTCAACCATCTGAGAAGTGAGAAATTGATAAAGTCCTTCCACCACCACCCTTTCCGACGGTGAATGGTATTCGTTCGGGATTTCATTTCTAAATATTTTTTGTTTGTCAATTTGATTTAATTTTAGATGAATTCCATAAGGGATTTTTATTAGTTAGGGATTCAATTTGGATATTCGATTAAGACTTGTGTTAGGTTGAACTGTACATAACATTATGATGTTTCACTTTTTGTTGAATTTTTGTGAATATGTATTATAGTTTATGGGTGTTTTTGTTGAATTATTGTGAATATGTATTCATTTTTTGTTTCATTTTTTAAACTTTATTGAATTGGAAGGTGTAGGTTATAAAATTTCCAATAGTGGTAATATAAGTGTTGAAATTTGATGGTTGTCGAATGAGGTTGTGAATTTCGTAGCCGTTACGACAGTGTGGATGGTTGCGACGGCTGCAGATAGACGTGTGCAGGTTACATGTTGTCGAAGGAAAATAAGAAGAAAATAAACAAAACAAAACAGAGTAAAATGATGAATATTTTTATAAAATCATCCGAATTAAAGTGTCATATAAAAACTTTTGAAATCTGTCGTAATGAATTCGACACAAAAGACATCCGGAATCTAGAAATTAACATTTTTGTAATGTCAAAATACTAAGAACTTAATTTCATAGTGAGAGTCCGAAAACATTTTTTAAAACTATATAAACCTCCCATATAATAATTTTGTCTGGGTAAGATGCTGAGATTTCTGAAATTATAAGGATGGAGTGGAGACCACACTTTATCCAAAGTAATGTACAGTCCTGAAAATGAAAGCGAAACAATAATTTGAGGAGAGTAGAATAAATCTGAGCACAAGAAACTTGTGGAACAACTGGTTCGAGGTCCCAACAACATACTAAAAACCTGGCCTAGAATTTGTGAACCTTCCTCGCGTGATTTGGGCCACGTATTTGCAGCCCGGAATTCGTTTCGTGCAAGCTACAGAGTTTGGTGGAAACATCGGTGGAGCCCTATCTCGTGACCACATTCAATCACTTGTTCATACGAGTGTTTTAATTCTCCGGGGAGTATTTAGTTCATTTTTCTGTTTTACTTGGCTTTCAAAAATATACTTTTTCACTCTTGATATCTTTAATTATATATGATTAAAAATTTACTGTTTTACTTGGAGTAAGAGATTAATAATTTTAAAATATTTATAACAATTGAATCTAAGAGATCCATCACACAACAATTTTATATCTATATAATGATAAATTTTGATCACTGAAAGTTAATTCGCACTGGAAACCACTTGATTAAAACCATGCAATCAAAGACGATTTTTGAGAAATCGCCTTTAATTAGGCTCCAAGGGAGGTTCCGAATTCAGAACTCCCTCCCCGGTAACGCATTCCACTTTAAAGACAATTTTAAATCGATTAAAGGCTGTTTTTTCGGCGGTTCTTGAAAAACCGTCTTTAATTAGCATCAATTAAATGCGGTTTTATTGAAAAACTATATTTAATTGGGTGTCTTTATTGGAGTTTTGGGCCCACGTATTTATAGCTAGAGTTTTTTCCTCCTTTGTCTTTTTTCCTAACCCCAAATCCCATTCCGTCGCAGACTCCTTTTTGCCCCACAAATTAAAATGCATATCCGACTTATACTCTCTCCCCTCCACCGCCGCCCACCATAACGCCACCCTCCACCACCCACCGCCAACCATTATGCCGATGCTCACTCGCCCCCGCTCGCTTGCATCCGCCTCCGCTCGCTTGTATCCGCCTCCACTGATTGGATCTCCGTTGCGACGCTTGCCTCCCTCGGTGAACCGCCTCCAACTAGTGAGGGAAGGGATAATTAAAGGAATTTTTATTGGATCAGAGAAGACACTTTCAAAGTGCCTTCTCTGGTCGTGCCTTTAATCGCATCCAATTAAAGGCGGTTCCGAGGACCACCTTTAAAAACACCAATTAAAGGAGGTTTATAACTGCCTTAGAAAGGGTGGTGGAACCGCCTTTAATGTGTTCCAAACATGGAAGTTGTACTCTATCCCTCGGCCTTAACATGTTTTTCGAACTCGGAACACATATTAAAGGCGGTTGAGAATCGCCTTTAACTGGCCGAAAAAATCATCGTGTATGCGTTCTTCACTCGGAACCGTGGCTTTCTCAGTCACCCATGTTATACATTTCCGAACTCAGAACTGTAATAGTTCCTCAATCAGAACTTGAAATCGAAGCTTGTTCGTTGATGAGTTCCTTGTTTGGAGCCACTATCCGGGTCGTATATGTTAATTCATTTGATCAAAAAAAAATTGTTGGGATAAAGAGGTTTTGAGTTTTGAACAATTTTTGAACCTGAGCATATAAAAGGGGACGAATTGTCTTACGAGTTCGGAACCGTATACGATTCCAATGGTTAAAATATGAATTTCATTCATTTTCCCGACTCTTGGTAGGCCTCATTTAACAGCAATAATTGTAACCCAGAACAAGGTTTTGTTCCACAAGAGAAAAAAAATCTATAGAGAATGCTAACAAAGAAATAATTTATAGATAGGAATAGAAATCAATACAATTCTATTCCAAACTTTCACATAACACTAATTAATATAATTCATGTTACTCTACCAAGTTTGGGTCACCAAGAGTTGCTGAGCGGCTTAAAATGAGATGCTTAGCCAAACAATTCCTTGCGTAGTCGATGTATTCTTTGGAATAGAGCCTTGTTGCCTTTGGAAGAACCAGCGAGTAGCAACTTAGTAGCAAATATTATAGTTGCGATTGAGAAGTTATTAATGTTTCTTACAAGAAAATGTATAATTACCTTGTCAATCTCAAGTAAATCCAACTTTACTCCTTCTATGAACTCTATTGCATACAACATTACATAGTAGCCGAACTCCCATGCTTGCGCTTGTTTCCTGTACTGATTGAAGGGAACAGTGAATTTATAACGTACAGTAACACGTAATGAAATCCGACCAGAAAAAACTACGCAATTGTAATATAGTATACCTTGATTTAGACGACCTTGAAATTGATTTAACATCTTCGATTACGTCCTTCAGGGTCGACTCCAAAATCTCGACAAATGCTTCTGACGGTTGGAAGTGTAATGGATTCATCCAATAGACATGCTTCTTTTCAGGAACAATAATGATCAATCTCAAGGATCTCTAATAGGAAAATGATATTAATGTTTATTAAATTGCGTAATTGATGTTCGTAGACATAATGAAGACAGTTACTATAACCTTTCAATGTAGGTTGCAATGAATAATTTCTTATCCTTTCTCCCAATGTTTTTATGAATGTAGTCGATTCTCTCTTGGTTTGTACTACCAATCTCTTGAGTCATTACCGGGCACATGTATCCGACCCATCCATTCTTTTGATTGAATATGAAATACATGTACCTTGAAATTAAGATTTTTTTCAAATTAGTGGTAAAAAATGATTTAAAATAAATAATAAACATGAAAGAAACATCACACAATCTATATATTTTACTTACAATATGTATATGGACATAAGCGTTTGATTAACTTTCTTTCATTTCCAAAGGTCTTTGAAATCATTCCACATCGCTATGATATCTCTCTTGCCACCAAATACGCATTCGTTTCTCAAGAATGCATAAGTTGAGTTGCATTCATGAGGTTGAAGCCAATTGTAGAGAACTCGTACGAAGTGGGGGGAGTCTTTCAGAATTTGTGCTCTAGCAACATGTTGACAGGTCGTGTGTGGTGTTGTTTCAACCAGTTTTGGTATCCTATGGATTGGTGTAGGTGTAGGTTGAACCGTTTTAGGTGGTTTTGGCAGTTTGACTTTCACATGCTGATCCTTCACAGGATCGGCATATATTAATCAACGCGGTCACAAAAGAAACATTCCACGAGCGAGATCTACATACTTGTATTCACCATCGGGAATTGGCAATTGGGCACCCTTCACTAATGCTTTCTCCAAAGACGCTTTTGAAAAACCTTCTGCAATTGGTACAGTATGATAATGTTTCATTAACTCGTGCAAGACTCCATCGACTACGTGAACTGGTCTACCATCTATGTCTTGATCAATGTATAGCTCACACATATTTGAACCCTACATCGCACCAATTTCATTTGTTTACTATCCCAAAAACTATTTTATTCATGAGTAGTAAATGTTACATGCGTACCTTTTTTCCACTAGCGAGGATGACCTTGTCGTGGTTGCCGGCTTCGTCTCCAAGAAATGCAACGATTGCCTCCCGATTAACCTTGAATTTTTTTGGATAATGGTGTGATCCTCTTCATGGCGGAGTTCAATGGGGTGTCAAATCATCTAAATTCTCTGGAAGCTCAAGGCCGGTGTGTTGGATCAACTTCTGGATTAGAATGTCTTGAGTTTGAATTCATTTTTCTTGTTCAAGTGCTAGTTTTTGCAATGTGTGTACCCACTATGGTTGCGCATGACAATAGTATCGGGTAATTCTGAACGCCTCATGTTGGTTCAAGAATGCATCCACTCCCCGCACAAGGCCCGAATGGTCGGGTTTGTCGGTAGCCGCACAAAGGATGTCGCGCTTGAATGTGGGTATGAATTTCACCTCCAATGCATCACTCTTTAATTGTGCCTAAGTATTAACATAAATGGAATATTAATAGAAATTCACGGAAGGTTGTAAAATATGGGGAAAAATAGTTGTAGGGTTTACCACTCACTCCGCAACCTATATTTTGGCTTCCTTCTCGTATTCACCCTTGTTTTTTTGCCGGCCTTTAAGAAATAGATCTCACCTTTCAATCTCATCCACATCCAACAGCTATACGGTAGCCCTTGCCTCCTCTTTGGTCATCCATGCCTCGATTGCCATTTGAACATCTATTTTTAAACGTTCTTTCACAAATGTAAGTGCCGCAAATCCATACCCACCATGGCTCAATTGGTGAGGCATTGAATTCAAAGGGCCAACGCGTTGTTTTTCTTTCCTCGTACCCTATGTTAGGTTGTTAGATACATGTCATCACCAAAGACATGTAAATCTATATTACCTTTTAAATAATATTCAAGTTAATTAACGTTGGAGTCATTCTCTAGAGCCCTTGTGTTGTGGATCTGCCAACTCTCAAGTTGAATATGTGTGTAAGCTATCCATGGGCAATCATCTTTCTCCGTAGAAAATATGTACTCTCTTGATAGAGTGTATTAGTGTTCGCGCCAACTCTTGCACATAATTGTTGTTTCCTTCCTTCTAAGAAATGTCATATCTGGTGCATCTATTTTGATTGGTCTCTATGAGGATTTATAAACATGGGAGTTACATTAAGTTAGGGATATTTTTTAGAATAACATTAGGGGAAATATTTGGGCGGAACTTATTATCTCAAATAACGGTATACCTTGCACTCCATCCATAATGTCTCCTTATATTCAGGGGGCACCTCATGCCAACTATCATACTTTATGTCGACCATTGTTCTACCAACTTTTGCAACCCAACTAGACCACTTTGCATGCTCCTCGGACAAACACCTACCCAACTTATTGAAAACCAATGGGGATAACTCTTTTCCAGCTAACCTGTATTCTAAAGTTCTACAATGTGTTTTGCCTATTCCCACCTCTTCGGATCCATCATCGTCATCCCAAGCATGCCAGATGGCTACTATGTGGTTTTAGGGTAGAATCATCACGAGTCATTTTCTTAGACATCAAGTAACCAAAATTTAAAAATGCTCAACTCAATAATGACTTCATGAAAGATAGTTTAAGAACAAAGTTTACGAAGTAAATCCTACTTTAAATATCAACTACTAACCCTAACTAAATTCTTAGCTTGATAATAAAACATGATTAGGTTTTCACCACATGATGTATGACCAAAATCATTATGTTATAAAACATAACAGCAATAAATATTCAAAACCATGAAAACCCCTAAAAATTACATACCAATCTATAATCTTGAAGGTGAGCACCAAATAATGTAGGCTTGAAAACATTAAAATTTACATCAAACAAGTGTCAACTTCATTTTAATAAACTCTTGTTCACCATCAATTTCCAATATCAATTTCAAAGATCACACCCTTAAGAAAATGAGAAAATGAGATGAGATCAAACAAGTGTAGATGAGGAAAGTAGGACTTGGATGAGTGAAAACCTACCTTGAATCATCACTTTATGTTAGCTTGGAGTTTTAATGAGGAGAAATGAAGAAAATGGGGTTGAGGTGTTTTTCTGGGGAAAAATGTGAGAAAATAGCGGGCTTCCAAAGGGTATTTAATGCCCTTTTGAAAACCCACTTTAACTCTTTATTTTTTTCCCATTAGGAACTATTCCAAACTCGTAGCTTGATCGACTCTTAAGAAAAAACAAAGGAACCAGTTCTGAACTCAGAACTGTATTTTACTATATAAAAAACCCTCATTCTACACACAAACCATCCATATTAAAAAAACTCCCAAATTGAAAACCCTTCGGCCCTAAATACCCAAAATCTACCCCCAATTTCCTATTCACTGCACAAGTTCTAGGTCAAGACACACGAAGAAGAGTAGCAGGGCAGCGAGCAACCAGAGTCATGAACCCATTACCGAGCTATCGGCATCCCTAGGGTTTTTCAATGGCAAAGCAAAAGAGAGGTATGTGGAATTCTTGAAGCATAAGGTTTTAAATTCCAAAGTTAGTGCTTCATTGGTAGGAGATCTGTGCTTAGAGTATTTGTTAAAGCGTTTTAGAGATCAACATTTGGAAACATTGATGTGTCTAGAAGAAAAGGTCCACGTTGATGAGGTAATTGAATTTTACGCCAATTTGGGTCAAAGGTTTAACAATTGTGATAGTACAAAAGTTAATGGAAAGGAAATTATAGTCAATAAGTATACAATATGTGAAGCCATCTGTAGCTCGTACTCGTCCCTCGGTGCATTGAACCCTGTACAAGGATGTGGCCCGGTAGAAATCTATCACCAACAGAGTTGGCCATCCGTCACAAAAGTCAAGCCATGGCTAATAAATATTTCAATCGACAAGGGAGCACCCCGGGCCTGGCGGATAACTATAACATAAGTTGCTTGACTGTGGAGGAGTAACTCATAAATGAGTGGGTGTGTTTGAACGTTTTGCCCACGGGGGGACATGCTTGTGAGCCGACCATTGGGAACCTTATGCTTTTTTACTATGTGATGTAGGGTGTCAAAATTAACCTGATTATTCCATTTTCATGAGTATGCTCAAGGTCGCAAATGCAAAAAAAGAAGGGTCTCCTTTACGGTAGCTTGATCACGGTAATGATAAAAAAGGTTCTTGTCCAACCCAAAGAGCTCACTCCACTTAGAATTCTATGATGAGGCATGGTTTCAACATAAGGGACTTTAGCTCGGGTTTGACAATAAATGCAGCAAAAGGTTATCCTGGGATTTGCTGCGAAGAACGCCAAAAGGGCAAGGGGGGAGGAAAGTTATATAGGAAGAGGATCATGATCTAATAAGTAATTATAAGTCATCATTAATTTGCATACAATTTCATACAATGCTCACATTTCGCGCTAACTGTGTATTTTTTATTTCTATTTGTTTACTAGGTTCAAATAGTAGCTTGAAGACCACCTTGGGGCGCTACCTAAACTGCATTTGTGGCGATGTCGAAGAGATATCAGACATGTAAGTAAGAGAGGATGCACACCAACAACGGTTCTTTGAAGCTCAAGGACTCCAGCTCGAACTAAGCGAGGATGAAGAGGAAGTTAACTTTGATCCGATCATATCGGATAGTGATTCTGATGATGTGACGGGGACGGGGACGGACAATGATGGAAACCAAGGAGATGGACATGACTTGAAGAATGAATGAATGATCTAATAAGTCCAGGAAGTATATTTCAAGAAATTTGATGTTATCTACGGATTTTTGTACAATTGTTTTTTATTTTAAGTAAGATTATGAATTTTCATACATTTGGATGAATTTGGATCTTTTATTATAATTTCTTTGAATTTTAATTAATTATTTTTATTATGGATGAATTAGGATAAAGTTGGATGAATTTTGAGTGAATGTGTAGAATAGAAATCACTTGGATGCGAAGAAGTTAGAAATGCACTTTGAAATCTGACCATTTCCCTCGACCCTCTTCAAAACTCATATAGGCTCTGCCCTTTACAAAAAAAAATGAGGACCTGGTTTAGAATTCTGAACCGAATAAGGTCCAGAAAAAAATAAAGGGCCAAAAATGTTTCTGGACTCGGAAATTTGAGTTCGGAGTTCGGCCCTAGTTTCCGGGCCAAATCTATAAAAAAAACCGGACCCTTTTTTTGAGTGACTATACCTTTTCCGGAATCGGAACCTAATCGGCCCTAGAAACATGAAGGGACGATCTACATGTTCTAGACTCGGAACAAGAATATCGGCCCTTACAATTCCAGAGCCGATTCAGTTCCAGACTCGGAACTTAAGCACTATAAAAACCCCCCAAAAATAGAGTCGGTCATTCCCATTCCACTTTTAACACAAACCCTAGAGAGAATTCTCCTCTCCATCGGATTTCCTTCCACTATAATCTTCAATCAAACAGCAAAAAAGTCCCAAACTATGGCAAAAGGTGGTTCAAGGCGCATTCCTTGTTCTCAATCGACCGACAATAATCCCGAGTATGATAGTGTTAAATTTGTCTCATTTCCTGTACAATCTAGGTAGAATATTCTACGTTAAGCCCACCGCTGATTGGATCTCCGCCTTTGCATCAAAACCTACCGCATCGCCTCCGTATAGGTTTCCACGTGTAATTTTTTTGGTTTTCGTATAGGTTTCCATCTTGCCAGATCTAAATTCATTTCTTGATTTTTGTTCGTTTCCTGTTTTTTGGTTATAGTGGTTATGGATTTTTGTTCGTTTCTTGTTTTTTGATATGCGGTAGCTACTGATCCATGTTCTTGCTTGCTGCCAAAAATCTAAGTTCTCTCACGACTTTTTTTAGAAGCTCAGAAATAGGTTCCGAATTCGGAATCTATTTCAGACCCCAATCAAATACAATTTTTTATCGAAATCAATTAAGGCAGGGCCAGATAAGACAATTGGTCAGATATAATTACCTTTAATAGGCCTTTCTGCACTAATGTCGGGACGGTAATTAAAATCCAGCGAGTATTAAATGATTATGTGTTTGGTTTAGATCGATTTATTTGTTGTACTTTATCGAAGGAAGAAAATATATAATGCAGTGTGTTAAAATATGTTGTGTGTCGAATTTAATAGAAGATGTTTTCTGTAATTTTGTTTTTGTAACTTTGTGTTTTTTTAAAAATAAGATCACCTTAGTGGGGGGAATTAATAAGCACCCCAAACTTGAAAATAATCAAAATTACAATCATATCATTCTTTACAAAAACGTTCAAGTGATTGAACGAGCAGATTGAATCATGCTATTTCTCTGACAGTAAACTTGTTGCAAAAGATAAGTCTAACTTTGAAGTGTTTCCTAGTACACTGAACTCCACTCCCTGTGTCGAACGATATCCAGGCCAGACCTCATAGTCAGATTTGTCAAAAAAAACTCCATCCGTATTAGACCAAAGTCCTGATTGAATGGAGTCTAGTTCTTCCTTGTATTCTTCTTTTGTGTTGAAAATTGCAGCCTTAGAAAATAATGTTACCCTACATCAAACTTCATCTCTGGCCTTCTATGGCCTCTTTTCAGATTCCTGTGCTATCCACTGAAGTTCTGATGCTGGGGAGGCCGATCTTGTCAAGTTGTAGTTGTCTCTATCCATTGTTGGTAGATCCTGCCTGGCAGCTGGAATGCATCTACAAAGAACTTTTTGATGCTCAAATAGAGCTGAACGAGATTAACGAGCATCTAATGAAGTCAATGCTTGAACTTACTAAATGTAATGACGAAAAAGACTCTTCGTGAGGAAAATCATTGATTTAAAGGAAATTTAGAACTATGGAGTAAGGGTGAGCACCATTCCTTTAAGAGTTTGCTAGAGGATTGCAAGGCTAAAAAGTACAATGGGGTGGTACCTCTCGAGGTTGTTAAAATTTGTGATCACCAGTCAATTCAGATCTTTAAAAATATGCCTGGCTGATGCCAATATGCTACCAATTCTCGAGGCTCATCTTACACTTAGTCGGACTGAAACATATAAACTTAGGTCCCAAATGGAAGAAATAGTGCAACTCCATAGGGTAGCTTTAGGAGAAATTGAGAGGTTGGAGGAACCTTTAGCACAAAAAGGCACATGGACTGAAGAAGATCCTTCATTGGTTTAGTCCGTTCTTGTTGAGAATGCTCGACTTTCATAAGAACTCAAATCCTCAAGGCTAAAACTCAAGGAATTGGAGAAGAAGGGTACTCTTAACACTGTAAGCCTTTGAGCTCACTCATTAAACCATGGATTTGTTAACCCAAAACTTGTGGATAATCAGTTTTGACCTAGATTTTTTACTTAGGGCTTCCCACAATTGGATTATTGATCGCCAAGTAGACAAGATAGGGATTGACCAAGAAAAGGAATCCTCCAACGTTATCTTAGAATGGATACGAGAGTTAGGACCCCGTGATCCTCCCCCCTTAAGGTAACGAAGATCCTCAGCTTCGAAGAAAGTAATGGCTAAGATTGGTGACAAGAGTTGTGGATCTTCGAGTAGTGCTACCAAACAATCCTCCAAGAAGAGTTGCAGGGATGAGGGCCTTCAGGTGAAGAGCTTAGTGGATGACCCCATTCTCGACAAAAGGAAAAGTTGATCCATCCAAGTATCCTTAAGAGGAACAGATGAAAGACCTTCAACATGCTGCCGACATTAAGATGGAAGAACACGACAAACTTGAAGTAAGGCTTGGAAATCTAGCCCCATAAGTTAAGAATGTAGGTTTTCTCCTCGTGTTATTTTCCAAGGTTTCAAACTGTAACTGTATTTGTAACTTATCCAATGTATCAGATGTACCTTATAGTATGAATTGTATCCATGCTACATACTTATAGTATGATTTGGAATATTTCAAGTAAATCACGAACATTTAACATAAATTAGGTTTCTTATCAGCTATAAACATTAATCATCTTGCCTATCAAGCCTGAATGGAATCAAGTAGTAGGAAAAATCAAATAGATCAAGTTTCTTATTAGCAAAAGACATTAAACGAATGTAGTATGAAGCCTGAGTAGAATTGAGTAGCTAATCAACATTCTACATCAATCATTTCATTCACCACATAGGAGAAATATTACATAATGAGTGCCGCTTATCAGAATTTCACTCAATCATCAGCCGCAGTGCCTAACATGCAAAGCTTGAATTATTACAAAGAGTGCCGCTTATCAGCATGTCACTCATGTACTCGAGCGTGCCACTTATCAGTATATCACTCATATTTTTGAGAGTGTCACTTATCAATATATCACTCATATACACTGGGAGACCATGGTCGTGCCTCTCAAAGATAGTATTTATATGCCCTAACTACAGTTATCCACGAGGAAATAGGGGTTTTATCGAGTGTTAAACATAGTTAAAAAGCAAACGAAGAAGTCACTCTACGTGTGTGGTAACAAAGTGGAGGGGTTTTGGTTTTGGAAAACACTACGCTTAATTTTAATTGCTAAATTAACAAACAAATATATAGAACAATGAGAATACGATCACACTAGTACAAAAGATGGAATAAAGATTATAATGAATCTTGGGCGCAATTGGTTTACATTTCTAGTTATCCTTTGATCATCGACTTATCATCCTATTTTTAAGAATTAATTACATATTGTGGAGAACTTATGAACACCTTTCGGGTGAAGATATTTCTCGCATCTCCTCGGTTATAGTTAGAGTGGGCGATCGGCGCCACACAATAACCCTTACCCTCGGGTCACCCTAGACGATCGGC
>JAULKM010029733.1:0-13731 GCA_032355605.1 Rubia tinctorum | reverse complement strand
CTCTTGTAAACTACTATCAAAGAAGGATAGAAGATTTATCTTCACAACAAGTAGTAAAAGTATTGAATAGGTTGTATTGTCAATGATAGATAAGAGGTTTAGAAGTAGAAATCAATTGCGCCCAAAGTCCCGTAATTTGGGTTTAAACTCTTCTTAGTTATTGTTCCTTATTTAATAGATTTACATTGTTTACTAGTTTAACTTGTCTTTAAATTGATAACTTAGAAAAACCAACCTAAAAACCCTCTTCTTTACAAGATTTTATATATTTGAATATCTTTATATCTAGTGTAGCATTCACTGTTATATGTGAAAACCCTTAGGAAAATACCTCTTCTTCGTGGATGAACTTTATTTACCTCTATCAACTTAATTGTATTTAGGAAGCATTTAGGGCTTGAAATTGTATCTTTGAGAGGAACGGAGACGACCTCCCAGAAGCCTTAATAACTGGACTGCATTTGGCCAAGGATTTGAAAGTGGAAGATCTGGAGGTTTACAGTGATTCTCAAATAGTAGTTCAATGGGTTAATAGAGAGTATAAAGCCAGAGAAAAAAATTCATGGAACTGCTTGGAGATACTAAAACCATTGTTCAAAGGCTTCAAAATGTATACTTTGACCAAGGTGAGAAACCCATAAGGTATATGCTCTAAGCAAGCTCGCCCCCTTAGATTTGGGGGTTCACTCTCAAGGAAATTTGCTCATGGAAACCTTAAATAAAAAAAGCTTCAAGGAACAAATAGTGATGGCTATTGAGGGGGAGAATACTTGGATAACAGCTACAATAAATTATCTTCGAGAGGGAGTTGTTTCAGAGGATGTGGCTGAAGCTAGAAAGATCAGACTGAAAGCCCCGAGATATATACAGCAGAATGGAATTCTATATTTAATGGGATATCTCCAGTCGCTGCTTCGATGTGTAACCCCTTAAGAGTAAGACTATTTGATCATGGAAGTTCACAATGGTACATGAAGTAGTCATCAAGGGGCTCGATCTATGGCAAGGATGCTCATTCGAGCGGGATATTATTGGCCGATATGTTTGACGATGCAAACCGATACATACATGCTTGTTACCAATGTCAAAATCATGCTCCGATCACCTATATCCCCAGATAGAAATGACAAACATTCACAGTTTGTGGACATTCGATAAGTGGGGAATTGATTTAGTAGGGGCCTTTCTGGAAGCCCAAGGGAAGTTCAAGTATCTTGTAGTGGCTATCGATTATTTCACAAAGTGGGTTGAAGCAGAGCCTTTGACCAATATAAAAGGAAAGTCGATCATTGCATTCTTTTGGAAGAATATTATATGTTTCTTTGGGATTCCGAGGACTATAATAACTAATAATGAGACTAAGCTTGCCAAGGATCCGTTCCAGAAATGGTGTGAGCAATATAAGATACTGCAGAAGGTAATGACTTTCTATCATCCACGGGCCAATGGTTAGGTGGAACTAACTAACTGAACAATAGTAAACGCTATAAGAGCCATACTGAAAGGGGCTAAAGGAAATTGGATATTCGAGTTACCTAGTGTTTTATTGGCATATAGGAAAGCTTAGTCTTCTGCCACCGGAGAAACTCCTTATGGCTTGGTTTATGGTTTCGAATTAGTGATTCTCGCAGAAATAGTAGTTCCAAGTCCAAGTTTGATGGCGGCTGTAGAAGAAAGTGTTAATGATGAAAATCATTGTTTAGATCTCGATATGGTGGAAGAAGGAAAAGAGTTAGCATCCCTCTACAAATATAAAGTGAAGGAAAGAGTTAAAAGCTATCATGATAGAAGGGTCACGAAGGTACAATTTAACTCGGAGGATTTGGTGATGAGAAAAAACGAGAAGAGCATGAAGGAAAAATGGCTATTAACTGGAAGAACCCTGCAAGGTAGTGAAAGCATACCTAGGAGGTAGCTTTGTCCTCGAAACTATAGACGGTGTTCGAGTCACCAAAAGGTGGAATATCACCAATTTGTGGAAGTACTACCAGCTTTAAATGACCGATGATTCGAGTGAAAGGCTGATAAGCGGCACTCTTGAAGATTTGATTGAAAAGCTGATAAGCTGCAGTCTTGAAGACTTGAGTGAAAAGCTGATAAGTGGCACTCTTGAATATTCGAGTGAAACATTGATAAGCGGCATTCTTGATGTTTTGAGTGAAAATCTTATAAATGGTACTCTTTGTAATAATTCCATTTTTGTATGCTATGCGCTGCGGTTGATAATTGAGTGAAATGCTGATAAGCGGCACCGTATTATAATTTTAATCTCGTATACTATATGCTGCGATTGATGAAGTATGCTGATAAGCTACTTGATTCACATTATTTCTGATAAACCACTTGATCAACATCTTTGCTGATAAAATATTCAATATACATTAATGCTCATAAACTACTCGAATCACACTACTTCCAATCTCACATACTAAATGTTGAGCCAGAAATATGATATATGTTGAGTCTGTACTATTAATGGCCACATAATACCGCATTAATAACAAAAATAAGATTCACCCAAGCCAAAAATCGGATACATGTAGAGTTTATGCTATACTCAATTTATTGATACATGATTCGTGGAGGATAAGTTACAAGTTACGGCTATATTGTTAAGATTTAAGCAACAACACAATGGAAGCTTGAGATTGAGAACCTATTTTATTGATTCATGGAACTAATTTTCCCAATTTCTCTTTGAGTTGTACAAGTTTCTCCATCTTAGTACCAACCGTGCGTTGAAAGTAGTGCTTTTGCTCCTCCGCAAGATACTCGGCTGGATCTATCACGATCTTTGACCGAGAACATTTTGATGAGGGATTGTCTCCAAAGTTCCTTAACTAGAGATCTTTATCTGTAGAGAATTTTTTGGTAGACTATTTAGCATAATTCCTCGAAGATCCAAAATTTTTATCGCCCTTGGAAGATAAGGATCTCCGTCCTCTCGAGGGGGTGAACATAAGGGAACACTCATAATCATTCTAAAATATCATTGGAGGCTGCTTTTTAACGAGTGGTTCCCTTCTTATATACTTTGCAGTTAACAATCCAATTGTTAGCCGCCCTGAGTAAAAACTCAGGAAGAAGGTGATTATCCACAACTTTCGAATGAATAACACTATGATACAAGCTATGGGCTCAAAAGCTCTTGTCATAAAGTGCGAGTTTTTCATCATTTTTTTCTTTGATTCTTTGATTTCTCCTACAAGTCTAGTATTCTCAGCAAGGAATGATTCGACTAATGATGGGTCCTCATTAGTAACCACATCCTTATTTGCTAAGAGATCGTCCAATCTTGCAATCTCATCCAGAGCCACCTTATGAAGTTGTACCACCTCTCCCACTTGGGACTTAAACTTATAAGCTCCAGTTAGGCTGAGGGTGAGGGAGCCTATAGGATTGGTTGCATATTGGCGTCAACAAGGCATCGAGAAAGAGACCCAAATTGGTTGATGATGTGATATAGTGTTTCTTGATAATCTTTCTTCGCAAGATTGCATTTTTCAACAACCTCGAGAGGTACCACACCGTTGTATTTATCTTGATTGAGGGGTATCGATTCCCCTTTCTCTTCCTCAGGTACCAGGGGATAAAATCCTATTTCTCCGATAGTGGGTGACCTTCTCACCAATGGTTTACCCATACCCAATGGCCAAACATCAGTGTACCCTTGGAGAGGCATATCTTTTTTGAACCGGCCAGTCGGATTATAGTCAGTCCGACCAAGAATGTCACCCCCCGTGTCAGAATCATCACATAGCCTATCAGAATTTCTAAATTCAGAACCAGAGTTCACCTTTCCTGATGAATTAACTTCTTCCCTCTCTAACCTAGCCTCTTCAGACATCCCTTTTCAGCAAACCCCTCACCAGAAATAGCCATTAACGGAAAAAAAGGAAGGAAAATGAAGAAGAAAAGGTGATTGGACTTACTGATCTCAAGGAAAGAACTGCTAGAGATGATCATGAGAGGATAAGTGAAAGAGCTCTATAAAATGGCTTCTTCTGCGGAACACCTACGAATAATGTGATGGAAGTTGAAATAAAATGGGCAGTTAAGAAGCTTGAAACTACGGCAAGATAATGATTATCTTGAAAAACTAAATTTTTTGAAAAGAAACAAAATCTTTTCATACCCTTTTCAAATGAATCATTCTTCACATGCAAATACGTCCAATTGACAAACACGTGCATCTCCACATATTCTATAAATATTTAAGAATGACAAAACTGGATATCACCTCGAGACTCGAGATAATGTATAAAGAATTTTACCTTGAATGTTGATAAGTTGGGCACCACAAATCACCATCTCGAGGATCTTTGAGCTATCATCTCAAGACCTCATATCATCTTCCTCTCAAGTAGATCTCTATTTTTCCGAGAGCTATTGATAATGACCAGCCCAAATAGCATAATGGGCTTGTATTGGCTGGCCAAAACTGAAAGATGGGAACAACTGGGTTTGGAATAGTTAGACCTGAATGCCGCATTTATTGGAAATTAAGAATTGTAATTAAGAAAAATACTACTGAGGATATACAGTATAAATACCATGTACGTATTTATTTTTGGATTATTCTTTCTTAATACCGTAGTCATATATTTTTCTAAGTTAAGCTTCGAAGAGTCTTCCCCTGGGATTCCCCATGGCTTGTTTTCTTGAAGATTATAATCAAAGTGCTTGGGTTGGCTATTCATTCGGTTTTGAGATGCATAAACACCAATAAGTTGTAGTTGACCAACCATTTTTGGATCATATAACACTAGCTCCCCAGTATTTGGGTCGTGGGTGAAATAATTTGGATAAGCCTGAGTCCTATAAGTTAAACTTTATGATAATTTAAGAAAGGATCATGTAAGGGATGGTTACAAAGATTATTGTACCAACAGGAGGCCTCATCTTCAAACCAATGGACAAAACTATCATGTTATTCTACTATGTCATCCAAGGAAAACAAATTCAATCCAAGGTATATTATATTGCAGCATAAGGTGGCATCAGTCGTGAACTACAAGAAGCAAGAGAAGAATTTTCCTCATGGAATTATCATTACAAGGATCATAAAACAACATGATGAAATTATTTCATTAAGGATAAAGTGGTTTGACCAGTAAAGTTTTGAGTACAATAGGTGGGTACTCAACCAAGGGAGATGGGAGAAAAAAAATCAAAGAACGACAACAAGAAGAGGACACATAATACCAAGATAGTTTGTGACTATTAAAAAAGTTTAGTGTATTATCATTGATAACTACTAATTGAATGCAAATTAGGTTTATTTCCAGTCCTCTAACTGACACTAGAATGAGTGAATTAGTGATGGTGTGCAATGGAATGAAGACCAAAGTGAAGGAAGTGATTTGGTTCTGGACGGACATTCGTCTTGCTAGAAAGTTATTTAAAGCAAATAATGAACGGGAAGGTAGCAGTTCTTCAACTACAAATGATTGCACTCCTTCTAGATTTTCCCTACACATGCCTTGTACAATTACTGGTAAAGTTTTGATTTGTATTTTCAAATTCACTTGTTACTGTTAGTCTTGTCTTTCTACAAAATCCTTACAGGCTTTTAATTCGATGATCAAACCTTCCAATGCTTTGATGTGGCCTGTGTGGAAATACTCGGTTCCCAAATTTTACTATGTTTGTTCTGATATTGGAAGGTGGATAATTCCAAACATTTCAAGTCATTTATGCATCTGGAATTGTGGTAAGTGAAAATAGCTCACAATCAAGAGTGGGGTGGAGAACCACTATCACCGAGGCAGCGTTGACGATACTATACAATCCACTATTCATTCCTTCCGCGCCTCTCCCGAAGCCTCTCTGGCTCAGGCTACGAGACTGGAATACCTCCTATCTGCTTATGCAGGTGATAAAACAAGGAGGAAAGGCAATCAATATCTTCATCCATATCCATAAATCTCCGAGATACGAAAAGGTTGTGCTCGGCCTACCCGCGGAAGCCGACCTCCACCGTCTGCATCTTCAGGAGAAGACTGAGGGAACTAATAATGTGCATCATCCTGCATTGGCTCATGCTGTGGCTGAGGCAGAGAATGTGGTCCACGATGCACATGCTCATCCTGTAGTGGAGGCTGAGTGAAAGGAAATGTGTCCTCCTTGGTCTGGACTGGCATCAGATCTAGTCCCTAAAGCTCCTGTTCAAAAACTGCGGGGCATATCACATCTGGCTCTATCGCTAAGTTGGTAATGGATGTGTCAACCTCCAGCTTGGTCCACTGGTTCTGAGGAAGCTTCATAAAGGTGATCTTACTCTATCCATTTAACCGGTGGTAAACGCCCTGGACAGCTGTGGGCCTGATGAGGTGGAAGTTTTTTTATCCTTGACAAAGTGATGAGGTATACCTTACCCCTGCCCATATGTTGAAAACCTACCAAGACGATGATCTGTAAGTGGTTTGCAAGAAGGATGATCATGTCTCCCATCGAGATATCACCCTTTGCCTTACCCGCCACACTGATAACTTTGCCATCCCACAACTCAAGCCACTACCCGTAGCCTGTGCTCTCGCTCGTAAGGTTCCATAAATAGTGGATACCATCGCCTAACAGAATAGAGTTCTCATCAAGAATCGATACATAAAGCGGAGAGCGAGATGGATGATGGCGCTATTCTTGTCCCTCAGATTCTGATGTCTCCTCGTGATGGTATGCCAAAACTTGACATCATCCGGGAAAGTGGAGGTCAGTGCCTTTGGGTCAAATGATGCTCTGATATCTGCCATATTCCAACCAAATACCGCCTGAATGTCTAAGATTGTCATCTTATTAGAATGGTCATTGAGTTGAAATTGGATGAATGGCTAACATGGCTCCTGGTGTCTCAAGTGATAGAGTCTGACCATGGAAAGAAATTACAGGGTGTACCGCCAGTAAGTCGATGCACTCTAGCCCATGAAACCACCCAAGCCTCCCTTAGTGAGGAGATAAAGAACCGGATCTCTCAGTCTGAGAGTCTCCAATGCTCCCTCATCGATAAAATTGGTTTCCTGGATCCTCTGCATAGCCAACCGGTTCCACCTCTTCACATAGTCGCCAGTGATCCAGCGCAAACCCATAAATCTTTACGGAGGTGGCACCAAGGTTGGCTCTGGAGCGATGGGAGAGGTAGAGGTGGAACGGCCAAACTCGCACCTCAAGTAACTCTCTCTCTCTCTCTCTCTTTAGGGCCATAATTATCACAACTAGAAAACAATGTCAAACATAGAATGATCTAAGAAGATATGATTAGGGAATCACTACTATGAAAATATCTCACGAAAATATGCAACGTATAGTGACAAATATCCAAGCATCAATATATAACTTAGCAATCAGAGTTACAATGATGTAGTCGACACACTACAGTCAACAGAAAGTCACTATAAGGATTCAATAATGTTCATATTTCCACACATGTAAAATCAAATAATAGTCCATTGCTAAAAAATTATGACGATACTTATGTCCTATCTCACCAAGATTTTCCAAGTATTGAAAATCACCAACAAATTGAAATCATCATATAGCTAAAAAATATTTATGCAATTTCCTAGAAGTATAACCATAGCCATTAACACCATGTCTAACCAATTTGAACAATTCTAACAATCCTATGGTTATTGGCCGAGCTAAACTAGCATAAGAATCATCCATCAAGCATCCATCAACATCAAGCTATAATCACATTCCTAACAATCCAAGTCCATACAATGAACAAAAACATGTCATCTAATTTCATGAATTTTATAAATTCACAAAATTCATAATCTACACAAATATCACAATTCAAGAATATGGAGTTGAAAACTATACAATATGTGAGTAGAGGTGAGTGAAAATCAAAAGCCCAGTACAATCCAAGCTTCAAACAATAAGCTTTTGAAAAATCCCCAAATGTTAGGGTTTTTCAGATTCTTGGATTTGTTGGGAAATTTGGATGTATTTGTGGTGAGGAGAGGATGTGTAGATGGAAATAGGATGGATTTTGGTTAGATTTGGATGATTTGTGGATGAATTGGTGGGTAAATGGTGGAGAATTGGTGGCTCAAAAGAAGAAGACGTTGGAGGAAATGAATAAAGTTTGAAGAAAATAATGGGTTCTGCCCGTTTTATTTTGAATTAGCACAATGTCGTGATTCGCAACATATATGTCACGACTCGCGACCGAGAAGTCAAACAGTTTGCAGAAGTCAAACAGTTTGCAGAAGTCAAACTTCTGTCGAGAATTATGACAGAATGGACCTTAGACTTTAAAATTTCATAAATATTTATGATTTTGGTAGCGATTGCGACAAAATGATCATGACTCCCCAAGATATGTCGCGACTCGTAACAAATCTTCGTGATATGCAACGAATTTCAAATAAGAGTTCACATTTTCAGAAAAACTTCTGATTTTTGGTTGCGACTCACGACCAGTCTATTGTGACTCGCGACAAATTGGACCAGAAAGTTACCATTTTTCATAAACTTCCTAATTTTTTTTTCTAATCGCGACATAATGGTCACGACTCGCGAGGAACTATCGCGACTCACGACAAAGTCTTCACAACTGGCAACAAATTGGAACTGAGATTTCCTAATTTCGCATGAAGTTTCATATTCTGGTTGGGACTCGCAACCCATTTCCCTGTTCGTCGCGACTCGCGACATTTCTGTCGCAACTCACGACAGAAAGGTCTTTCCAATACTTTGAAAAAATTTCATTTAATAACTTTCCAAAATTTTCTTCCTTTATCAATGTATTCCTTCCTTCATCTATCCATTGCAATGAACTTCTCTTTGCTACAAAATCATGGAAAATCACAACTGTGAAAGAACAAGACAAAATAACAACAAACAATGACAAAAACCAAATTGAAACAACATCGAAAGAAAGTCACGAATGACGATTCAGATGATCAAAACCAATTTTATTTAACATTTTAACATGACTTACTCCCCATACCCGTACTTATTTACAACAAGAACCGAAGAGATCAGTCTTTTTTCCTCGATCTGGGACAAAACATTTGGGATCCACATCATCCTCTAACAAAACTCGGTGCACATACCCTATGGCTTCCTCATGTTCGGTTAAAATGTCCAACAACTCTTGGTTTTGCTCCATGGTAATCTCAATTGAATGAGCAATTGAAGGTTTCTCTCCTTCTCCAAGAGATGAACATTTAAGAACTTTTGGTGGTGGTTTGCACTCTACACAAGAGGTGTTAGATGTTGCTTCCCCAAGAGATCCTTCGTCATTGTTGCTTTCCTTCAAGTTAGTACTAACAACATTTGTAATAGAAGAATCATTCAAAGCATTATCTAGGGAAACATCCAAGGAACTACCATCGTTGGGATCAAATTCCTCTTGCTCTACAACATTAACAATATCAATAGCTTGACAAGAGTGGTATATAAAAGGATGATCAATAGAATTATTAGTGTAAAATTCTACTTTTCGCCCATTAAACTCCATGGTTAGGGTTCCTTTATGCAGATCAATTATAGTACTCGAAGTTTTTAAAAAGGCCTACCTAATAGAATAGGTTTGGCATGATTATCACCCTCCATATCAAGGAAATTAAAATCGACCGGGGATGTCAAATAGTCCACTTTCACCAACATATCTTTCCTAATACATTTTGGGTATGTGTTAGAGTGATCGGTTATTAGATCACAACCCCGGTTTTGTGCAAATTGCCTAGATTTATACTCTCATATAAAGAATATTGGATCACATTAATTGAAGCACCTATATATAGCATTTCCTTGTTAACACATTTTCCTTTTATATCACAGGGGATTGTACACATTCCCGGATCATCACATTTAGGAGGCAATTTATTATCAAACATGGAAAATATATACTCACTCTTTCCACTTTACCCACCCCCACAAGGCATCGCTAAATCAATGAACCATGGGAGATCCACCAAGTTAACCGAGAGGGGAACTGTTAGGGGGTCAAATATATAGATTTGTATTGTTGCTCCCATTCCTACTACTATACTACCAAGAATGTTAGATGGTGGCAAGTACCGGGGTCATCCACAGAGATGTTACGAATCTAATAATAACCTATACACAACCGTGATTGCATCGTCAATCCGACCACATGTTAGGAATAATTAATGTTGGCAAAACAAGCATTGGTGTGGTTTTCAACTAATAACTACAAACATGCAATCGCAGGAATAAACTATCTAAACTAACACTTGGGAAATATTTTCGTAACATGATTAATGTCATTTTGATCATCAATTTCATCACATACATGAATTATTCACTTATTCTTGTGTTTGCAACTCATGGTGTGGTCGATGGTCAACACTACCCCACACATGTCATGTAGGGTGCTGATGTGCACCATTATGCATGCGTTAGCCAATAAATTTAACACATTTATTATCATCTTTTGTTTGGTTGATTTCATGTATTAGTTAGGTTTGCTTGATAAAGGGTTTAGACAGCCATTATTGGTTTTCTTGTCTAAATCCTAAGTTTTGTAGACTTAATTGAAGCTAATGGACAATTTTTATTCATGCACACCTAGATCTTCCTCTTTGATCTCATTAGTAGGTTGCTCGTGAGAGCTTTTTCATTATCTTTTGTAGAAGACCAGCTGCGATGGTGGTAGTATATATTTGAAGGTTATTCCCAAGGATGGTAGAAGATATCGAAGGCCATTCGCAAGGATGGTAGTATATTGAAGGCCAAAGACTCCAAATTGTGGTAGTAAATCGAATGGGGACCAAGAAAGGCGGATTCAATGTTCAAGAAGGCCAAAGAGAAAGTAGAGGGATCGTTGTTCGAGGTTGCAAGGAGTCCTTGGAAAATTTTGAGAAGAATAATCCCTTTAGAGTGTTACCATTGAATTTATATTCTCGAGCACTATAAAATCAACTACAAGATCTCCAAAATCGGATCAACAGTTCACCCGTAGCGGAGCAAATAAGTTAGCCAAGTGAACCAGCCATAGTCGGTGCAAACCGCACAAGCCTGGCACAAGCCAAATGATAACATGGTCCATATCACTTGTCATGACCCATGTTAAGGATCCTTGGAACGTATCGTATCACCAGACATAGGCTGTGTCAAATTCCAGCACCAGGGGTCTCTATTTCGGTTGACCATGCACTCCAAGTCACATTTTCACTCAATATATCAGCTAAGTATAGGAGCGAGACGTTCCGTTTTACACGGACCGTGCCATTTCAAGTCACAAATGCTAAGACCAGCTCACGGGGTGTATATAATAATGCGGGATGAACCAAGATACTAAGCAAAACAAGGTTCTAGCCGATGGGGTGCAACAAATGACACATGACGCAGATCAGAAGGAGCAAAATGAAGAGCCTACTGACGGTCCATTCCGGATAACATGGGCGGTTATGGCATAAAGTGTAATGACTCATGCTGAGACTGATGTCCCACGCTGGAACGAGGCCCTCTCGGCCAACACAGGTAGTGTCACGAGGCACCCCCCGCACCAGTGGCAGCTGCTAGGGTTTTTGGCCATTTTGGCCTATGTTTAAGCCCAATTTCCTACTACTATATATGTGGAACTTTACCTACTAGGGTTTAAGTTTATGCTCATTTTTAGATCTTAATAGTAGGCTAGAGAGAGAAAACACTCTTCCTTCTCTCTAGGTTATTTTCTTTTCATTTTTCTTTTCCCCAAAAGTGTTGAATCCAATGAAATACTTGGGTTCAATACTTAGGGAGTAGGTACCTTACTTGGGGATAGTATTTTTATTCATGTGTTGATGTTTATTTTGTGAGATTTCTAGATCTACCTATTTCCTTGTGTTTTGTGATTATTATGTTGGCTTGTTGGGAAGTCGTTGCTGTGCCTCTCAAAAATACAATATATGAGCCCTAATTGCTTCATAACTACAACTAAGTAGATAATGGCAAATCAGGGCCGTCCATGAAGAAGAAGGATTTTCCTAAGGGTTTACACATATAAAGGTAAATACTAGACTATATATATTCTATTATATATATTTATAAAATAAAACATGTAGAATGAGGGGTTTTGGTTGGTTTTCATGTTATGAATTGAAAGACAACACAACTATCAAAGTGAACTAATTATGCTATCATGCAACAAGTTACTAAAAATGGTAAAATCACAATTAACGAAGCCTTGGGGGCAATTGATTCCCACTTCTAAACCTCAAAGAGGTCCTAGACTCATTCACTCATTCATTCACATTGATTGCCTATGGGGAATGCTATCCCTTCAATTTGAAGATCAACATTCATTTCTTCTTAGTTAGTAATTTTCAAAGGCGTTCAACGACCATTTGCAAACCTCATTGATAAGCACTTTAGGCAAACAATGCCTAAAGGTATTTCATTATTGGCATTATGTACGAAGAACCATAGATTTGATAACAACTACAAGCACTAAAACAAATTCTTAGCCATTGAACCAAACAAAGCATTCATTAGACTAAACCTAGAACAAACAACATTCGAGATTTAATCTTTCATTGCTACCTTAGGACAAATATGATAACAAACAACATTAACATACTCATTTAGCAATATTAACATCATTTACCCATAAGAAATTCTAATTCTATGTTCTTGGATTTTCATGCCAAAGGTGAGAATAAATTGTACACTTTCCTAAAACTTCTATCACTTAATCATACAAACATTTCATATTCTCAAACAACCCACAACATAAATGAAGTAAACCACAACATTCATAGCACAATAAATACTTCACAACAAATTTTCATGAAAGAGTGAAAATAGAGTCTTACTACATGGGTTTGGAAGCTTCAAACAATTGCTCCCAAGTGACAAATCTACCTAGCACAAATCAAACTAACATTCATAGACAAATCCATACATAAACAAAGAAAGAAAAGAAGAAGAAAATGAAGAACTAGGGTTCTTGGAGAAGGATTTTCAGCCAAGAGAAAGAGGAGAGGTGAAGATAAGATAAGGGGTATTTATAGTACAAAACTTGGTGAGAAGAATGGTTAAAAAGTGTTCGGGGCGTGGGATGCACGTGCCGGGCGCGCGGAAGACTGGGCAGTGGCACGAGGATGCTGAGTGCTGGCGCGAGGATGCTGAGCACTGGCGCGGGAGGCACGAATGCTGGTGCGGGCTCTCGGGTGCTGGTGCGCAGGAAGCAGCGCGCGGGCGCGAAGACTGGGGCGCTGGAGCGGAAACCTGGGCATTGGAGCACAGTCGAGCAAGCGGGCGCGTGAGGTCAGGCACTGCCCGCGTGGTTTTCACTGTGAGGCCAGCTTTTGTCTCGGTTTTGGGCGCGCTGGCGTGTGGTTGAGCTCCCGGGCCGCGCGCCCGGGCTTCTTCACCGAGCCGGTCGGCCGGTCTTCGGTCGGTCGCTACGGGTGAATCGTTGATCTGATTAGGGAGTTCTTGTAGTCAATTTATATTGCTCAAGAAGATGAATCCAATGGTCCCACCCTAAGAGGTTGGTTCTTCTTAGATTTTTCCCGGAACTCAGTTAAAATGCCCTGATCACAATTCATCCGCTTGTTTGTCTTCCTTCTCAGACCATTTTATCTTCTGCCACGTTTTTACTCTTGACCTTCAATCTTCTACCATCCTTGTGAATGACCTTCAATAAATTACTCCAAAGTGCTTACGACCAATCTACAAATTAATCTCACAAAAGGGAATCTAGATGCTCGTAAGGACCAAAAATCCATTAGACTCAAACTAGGTTGCAAAATGAAGGATTTAGATACGAAA
>JAULKM010029712.1:0-13732 GCA_032355605.1 Rubia tinctorum | reverse complement strand
ACCACCAAAAGGTTTCATCCCAATACATTCCCCAACAAAAATAAAGTGATAGCACCCTAAAGATCACACCTCCAAAAACTCTATGAAACTCCCCAAAACCACACATAACAACAAAAACACAAAGGAATCCCAAGATGACAACTTCTAAGTGTTTCACTACTACCTCCCCCACACTTGAACTTGACATTGTCCCCAATTCAACGAAACAATGAGAACCATGAGCGGGAAAGAGAAATGACCCCGAAGGGTCCCTCCTCAAGTGTTGTGTCTCGCGCCTTATTCTCCTCTCTTCTTGTCACATTTCTCGCCTCTCGATAGGAATGGCATCCCAAAAATCATCGAGCCTTAAGATGTGGAATAACTCGATCAATTTCTCTATGGCTTCTTCTTGGACATCCGCTCTCTCATCCGCAATGATGAACTCCTACTTAAATTCCCACTCTCCATAGAACTTAGCCTACTCCCAAATTCTTCAACTGCATGCTCGTTCCACCCACTGTGTGATCAATGTCTTGCATAAGTTGAGTAGAGCTTGCAAGCTGTTTCCCAAATGTGCGGAAATGGTCGAGGACATCTGCGGGTAGTTGAGTACGGCTAGGCGGTACTCTAAATGGAGTCTTGATGTCGTCCTCCTCGGCATCTATATCCGGGTTTGATAGGATTATGTAGAAATCCTTTTCAAAAATTGAATTAGGGGCTAGGAATAGTCCTCCAACACCTTATCCTATTTGATAGTTGTACGCTCTGGCTGGGGGAGAATCATGAAATTGCACACCAAGGAGCCACCATATAATCATACGAAGTGATCTTCTGAGGTCGTGGTAGCCACCTTAGATGTTCTTGCCAGCTTGTCTATTGTGTATCGTGTACCCGAACGACCCAAATTCGCCACCGCAAATAGAGAAGGAACTGGATGGCCCAAGTTCTTGGCCAAAAGTTCAACCATGCCTCCCATAGAAATATTTTCACCCTTTTTGTTTTGTATGGCAATGCACTCTTCCACAAAGGATGCCACAATGTTGGGGTAAAAATCCCCCTACGGAGTTATCGCCCAAAGAACTTGGATATCCAAACCTGGACATTGTGAAATCTTCCCGTGATAGAATACTCCCACGGATAATAATCGCTGAAAATATCTCAATGTCGGATGGAAAATCGCGATGCTCCTGCAAAGATGCTTCCTCTTCGTGCGCAAAAGAATTTTTAAAAAATTGCTCAATGAAAATGGAAGGCCTTATCGGTGTGTCCTTTAATTATCCTCCCCGTACTTCCACCCGAATGCTTGGGCAATGTCCTAATGTGACATAGTGTACTCCTTATCATCCAAGTAAAAATGGATGCTTCTCCTTCCCTCACTGTCCTTTGATTGCTCCAAGGTTGCCAAAAACTCCAAAGTCCACCGTATGTAGGTCTTGGAATGATTGTCTAAGAAACTCTCTAGGCTTATTCCGCTTAGCAAATACAAGACGAGCTTGTGTAGATCTAGAGCTCCCAAGGTTTCCATGCAAGCAAAATTCATCTCCAATTTAGTTCGCTTCAGGCATCTCAAGTACTTCCACTTTTAGGATGCACTCCCGAAAATGATGGTCAACCCCGTGAATTCATCAACAACATAATCAGGGTTAGGAGGAAGGGAATTTTTCGGCTCTTATCTCCCAACTTTGGCCGGTTTCTTCCCTTTGTCACCCCGGGAAGTTGTTCCTTTTTCTGGCCTATTCCTTTTTGGAGCCATCCTATTCACAACAAGAAAGGTGGTAATCTAAGGATAACCAAAGTCATGCATCAAGATTCATTCAAAAAGAACATTTCTTTTTAAATAGCTACAACATTCTAAATCATGCTATCTCGACATAAAGGCTATTTAATCAAGAAACATTCTCCCTAAACAACCAATCCAAGAACAATCATAGCATCTCATCAAGAAGATCATGCAATAAATAAAAATCTCTCCTAAATCATCACAATCAATGAAGATCATATAATCAAAGCATAAGAACAATATACTCCCCACACACAGTTTAGCACAAGATCATTCATTCAAATAATCCAAAAATTTCTTCGAAAACACTTCAACATATTTTCAAGTATAAAGCTCCTCATCACATCACCATTATGCTAATTAAATCAAGTAAACATATAGCTCAAAGGATTACCCGGAATTTGAAGCCAAGAGATGAAGAATCCACACAAGAAGAAGCAAAAATGCTAATTTTTTAGAGAAAGGGATTTTTTAGTTTCACCAAGGAGAAGTTAAAGTGAGTGTTTTTGAGAGATTTTAATGATCTAAATGAATCCTATCGGTGAGGTAATGTACTATGGATCATTATTTTTCAGCAAAGAAGATGATTTAAAATGAGGTGCAAATGAGATAAGGATGACATTTTTGAAATTTGAGAGTGAAAGGGGCAAAATTATTAATCTATTTATGCATAAGGGAGGTGTTGATGTACTATTTACATCCACATTTAAATGAAACAACGGTTTTTCTAAATTAATGGGCCAAAAATTTCATGTTCTGGCTTGAAATTCAAAATTTTGCAAATCTAGACTTTTGGCTCAAAAATCACAGCTACACAAGGCCTGACACGAGGCTACCCACATGATGACATGGGTTGGCACAAGGCACCTCTCGTGCAAAAATGAATTTGGTACTAGGCACCCCTCGTGCAAAAGGGATTTGCATGAGGCTATCCCTGTGAATAGTGCCATTTTTCCTTTCCCCCCCTTTTTTGAAAAACTTTATCGCCTAACAAATCCTATTTCTCACATCAAAAAGTATGAAATTTGGACCCAAAAATTTATTAGCCAACAAGAGTTTCATCTCAAGATGCTTTTTCTCACACAAAAACACGCAAAATCTATCTACTAATAGTGTATCAAGAACAAAGCAGGAAAGAGCACGTATTTTTATTGTCCTCATCACTAATTATTTATTTTTCATGCATTTCAATTGAAGGAACCTACCATTAGGTCTCTGGATTCTCCATCGAAAACTGAACCCACGATGACACCCTTGTGAACAGGTCTCCACAAGGTGACATCCTTACCTTTAAGAGTTTTGTTTTCCAAGAAGAGAGAATATCCATTCTTATCCAATGTCGAGTCCTTATCCATGTCCTTTGGTTTAGGAGGTGGTCGAGGGTGATTTATGTCCTCTCCACTCTCCACTAACTGCTGCATGTTAGTGAGCATAGAAAAACAAGCCAAGATAGATAAATCATCACTAACTTCATGCAAAACACAAGTTTCATCAACATGATCATCAAAATTAAAGTGCAAAGTAGGATCTCTTTCATCGTTCACATAGTCATCGAAAATCTAAAAAACTAGGCTATCTCCATCACTATTATCAAGAGCTTCATCAAGGCAATCATCATCATCTATCATGCAAGAGTCATCATGTTGAGAATGTTCTTCACACAAAGTTATGCCTTTACCCACAAGGGAGGGATTAGGTGAATAATGCTTAGATTTGTAAACATCAAAACCTACAGTATCCATGTCATCCTTTAAGGTTAGTGTTCCTGAATGAACATCAATCTTAGTCCTTGATTTTTTTTTAAAATGTCTCCCTAATAAAATTGAGGATGTACCACCATCATGCGCAACATCAAGGACATAGAAGTTTGCCTGAAACACCAAATTGCCAACTCAAACCATCACATCCTTTACTAGACCCCGATGGCTAGCTTGGGAGTGATCGGCCATTTGGATAATTACCCTAGTTTCTCTAATTTCACCTATTTCTAGATTCTCATAATTTCAAGAAGAGATGACATTAATAGAGGTTCCTGGATCAATCATATAATTCTCCACCAATTTACCACCTAAAGAAATATGAATTGAAAACTTGTCGGGGTCATCAAATTTTTGGGCAAATTTCTATGATTTAGAGTAGCAACTCCCCCTACTTTCAATTTTCCTAACTTGATAAGTGGTTTGTTCCTCTTTTTAGTGCATTAAACTTTGAAGAATTTGGCATAAGAAGTCACATGCTCAGTTAAGTCCAAGAGTGGAATGCTATCCTCAACATTCTCGAAGATTTTACGGATGTTCTCATCATTGGTTGACACCTTCATCCTTCCCCTAAGTGCACAAGGTAAAGGTGGTGGAAGTTCACCCTCGCCTCACGTGTTGGAAGTTCCTTGATGATCATCTCCTACACAACCAATTCATGTTCCTCCAAGTTGGTTTTGTTACTCTCCACAATCAAGTGGTCCTCTTGTAAGATCTCCTTCTCGGGCTCGAGCACATCCTTCCCACTTATTAGCTTCAAAGAGCTCACATTCCTTAGATTGATCTCTGGTTGGGAAGGAAGCTTTCCAGACTCTTTTGCTTTAATTCGGCTCATCAAGGTAGCAAGTTGTCCAACTTGAATTTCAAGATTCTTGATGCTTGAAAATGCCCTAGTCTCAAGATCTTCAATCTCACGCTTTGTGCGCCCGCGAAGACATATTGCTTCTTAGCCAATTGAGAAATTGTTTCAAGGATTTCTTCTTAATCCAACTTTTAGAGTGAGGAATTATTGTTGGGAGACCCTTCTCCCCTCAGATAAGATTTAGGTGGAGTTTCTCCACCTCGGTTGTACACTTGCACTTGGTTCTCCTCATGCCAAAAAAAGTTGGGGTGATTGCTGTACCTCGGGTTGAAGGTGTTGGCATGGGGGTCTTGCCTTTCACCTCCTTAGTTCCCATGAAACCCTTGTTATTTCCCCCTATCAAATTTTGGCCTATTCTCTCTATTGTTGAAATCCAACGCCTTAACTTCCTCCATGTCTTCCATCACTTGATGGCAAACATCCGTGCAATTATCAAGGCTGCAAATGCTACACACTTTCACTTGGTGAACCCTCTCTTTCATAAACTATTTAATCATAGAAGCAAGAGCTTGGGCTTGCTTCTCTAACTTGGTAGAATGGGATGGCTTGTCCACGATTTTCACCCTTGATCTTGTACCAAACTACCTTGTACCATTTTCTATTTCTTTGAAGAGTGCCTTTGCCTCCCTAGGGCCCTTGCTGGCGATTGAAACGTTGCAAGTGGCGTTCACCATACACATGTCATCATCGTACAACCCTTCAAAGAAATAGTAGACTAGGTCCCCCCTCCTTGAACGGATAATATGGACAGCTTGTCAATAGCCTCTTAAACTGTTTCCAATACTTGTAAAGGGATTCATTAGCGAACTGAGAGATATTGGAGATTTTTTTCTTCAACCCTGCAGACTTTGAACCTGGGAAGTATTTCTCGATGAGTCTAGGCTTCGTGTTCATTTAGGAGGTGATGAAACCAGGTGAAAGGTAGTACGACCAATCTTTAGCCGTATCCCGAAGTGAGAAGGCGAAGAACCTCAAATTGCAGTCTTCCTCATAGACTTCCGGCGGTTTTATATTGGCACAAACTAGATGAAACTTCGACAAGTGCTTGTTTGGATCTTCACTGGTCATTCCATGGAAAGTGGGCAAACACTAGATCATGTTGCTCTTGTATTCATAAGTAACATTGGGTCGCAAGGGTGAGAAGACTATGCAAAGAGGTTGATTCTCCAAGTTGGAGCCATCAACTCCCTGAAAGTGCGGTTATCCATCACCATTTCTTCGCACTCACAACTACTGAAAGTGGTTCTTGTGGAACTTCCTGTTTAGATCTTCCCCTTCTTCGTCGCCTACCACCTGTATATTCCGTTGGATAATGTAAAACACCCAAGTTAAGTGTATGGGTGTACCATAAACTGGGAATAAAAAAGTAGCAACCTAAAACAATACTAGCAAAAGGGTTAGATGTAACCAGATACTAGAAAGAAAGCTCAACAACAAAAACCAACAAAAACAAAAATAAAAATAACACTAACTACATAACTAACACGCTATATAAGTTAACTACTAGAACTTTAAACTAAATCCCTGGAAGGGGTGGCAAAATTTGACCGGCCCCCTCCCGGCATTACTTAACCAATCAACGGAAGATCTGCCAACTAATTGTACCGAGAGGGAGATTGTTAGGGATCAAAGATAGAGATTTATTTTGTTTCTCCCGTTCCTACTACTATACTACCAAGATTGGTAGATAGTGACAAGTACCGGGGTCAGCCACATAGATTTTGGAATCTAATAATCAACTATGCGCAGCCGTGATCAAGTCGTCAATCCGACCACATGTTGGGAATAATCAGTGTTGGTAAAATAAGCATTGGGGGTTTTTCTTACTAAACCTACCAACATGAAATTGATCACGAGAATATCTTATATAAACTAGCACTCGGGAAATATTTGCGTAACATGATTAATGTCATTTCGATCATCGATTTCATCACATGCAAGAGCTATGAACCTATTCTAGAGTTTGTGACACATGGTGTGGTCGATGTTCAACACTTCCCCATACCTATCATGTAGAGTGCATAAGTAATCTTCCATCGGCACCGTCTCCGTAATTAGGGGAGTGTAATGATGGCTCTGCATGCTGTGCAGATCCGAGTCTGCCTCGTATGATTACGTCCTAGGAACTACACAACGAATTCTTCTCCCTAGGCATAAAAAGGCAAAGGGGGGTGAAGTACCTTATCGATGACTCTAGGTTGCAAAGCTAACCCTAGTTTGCTACTTTAGCTTTCTCTACCCGCTACTTTTTAGACCAACTCGTCGACTTACTAATGCGTGGTTGATCATAACGTTTACAACGACAACCTACGTGTACACACCCACATGGGTCCTGACACATCGTTACCCCAAGCGCATCAAGGTTTCCCTCCCTGGGGGTATCAATAGTGCAACAACATGAAAGTAGAATTTGGTGTGTGCTAACTAAGTGTGACAATCATGTAATTCACAAGAATATTAAGAACAAGCCACTATAATAATCACAAAAGACATAGAAATAGGTAGATTTAAGAAATCTCAACAAAATAGACATTAATACAAGAATAAAAATATGATCCCCAAGTTAATTAACTACTCCCTAAGCATTGAACCCAAGTATTGCATTAGATTAAACACTTTTGGGTAAAAGAAAAATAAAGAGAAGAAAGAAAAAGAACCTACTCCCTAGCTGACTCTTGAAGATGAAAAATGGGCATTCCCCTTCAACCGTAGAATATAAAGGTCCATATATATATATATATATATAGTGATAGGGAATTGAGCCTTGAAAAAGACCTTAAAATGGCCAAAAAAACCTAGCAGCCACAAACGGCACGAGCAGTGTGATCTATCACAGTCTGTACCAGTAGAGTGCCCTTCGTACTGGCATGGGCCGCTCATCCTAGCATGGCGCATGGCCTTGTGCCAATGCAGCCTGCTCGGCCTAGCACAGGCCATGAGCCTCGTGGTGTCGCGACCTGTGTTTCCCGACACGGACCGCCGGCTGGAGCTTCGTTTTGATGCCTCTGAGTGCACATCCCGTGTCGTTTGGTGCGGGCCTTCGAATGGAACATCGTTTTCTCAGTAACATGGAATCATGTCATTCTTCACACCTCGTATGTTGGCATTTGAATTAATGACTTGAAACGATGTGGACAGTGTGAAACGGAATGGTCTGCTCCCATACTTAGCCATATTTTGTAGTGGATCAAAGACATGGGACATGGGACACGGGAAGCAGGGGATGACATGGTCCATTCCAGGGCCTCTGTAATGGGCTGTGTTTCATGGCATGGTCCATGTTGAGCACCCTTGGCACAGACCATGCTAGGTGACCTTAGTGCCAGCTTGGCTAGCCTTGGCTGGTTCGGCTGGCTGATTAGCTTGCTCTGCTACGGATGAACCACTGATCCTATTTAAGGTTCTTGTAGTTTATTTTATAGTTCTCAAGAAGAATAATCCAACAGTTCCACCATAAAGGGCTGATTCTTCTCGGATCATACCCGGAACTCCGCGCAACTCTCGGACAACAATTTCCCCACTTCTTTCTTAGCCTTCTTGAACTTCGAATCCGTCTTTCCCAGGCTTAATTCCATCTACTACCATGCTTTGGATTATATGGCCTTCAATCTACTACCAACCTTGTGAATGACCTTCGATATCTTCCACCATCCTTGCAAATGACCTTCAAATATCGTCTACCACCTTGGCAGGTGGTCTTCTACAAAAAGATGATGAAAAAGTTACTCACCAGCAACCTACTAATGAGATCACTAAGGAAGATCTAGGTGCCCATGAATACAAAGTGTCCGTTAATTTCAATTAAATCTACAAAACTCGGGATTTAGATAAGAAAACCAATAATGGCAGTCTAAACCCTTTGTCGTTTAAATCTAACTAGCAATCAACTAAACAAAGGATTATAATAAATGTGTAAAACGTATCGGCTAACGCATGGATAAAGGTGCACATAAGCTATATTTAGGTAGGTTTACATCATAAGGTGTTTAGATAACCATTTTCGGCTTCCATATCAAAGTTTTTTGTAACCTATTTTGAGTCTAATGGAATTGTGTCCTTATGAGTTATGTGCTCATCTCTTTTTAGCACATTTGAAACTCACATATGTAATAAATTAGGGTTTTATGTAAGGATAATGAATGTTTTTTTTATACGAAGGTTAGGATGATGATTTAGGAGTTATATCTTAAGTCTCTAGTTTAAGAACTTTTTGGAACGCCCTTCACGATCATGCTCATGATGAATGATTCAAGGATGAAAATTCATGAAGAAAAAAAAAGTGAAGGGCAATACGATTTGGTAGAAGAACAAATCTAGATTTGAAGAAAGAAGACTGGTCGGCGCGACCCATGAACTTAGGCACGCAACCGCGTGCCCAAAGCAAATGAGAGAATAAGCCCCCGGATGGAATTCACGCATTTTGCGCGTGACCCGTGCACGTTTACTAATTTTTTTACTTGGCTAAATCTTGACCACTTAGACTATAAATAGCTTCTCTCTCATCCTCATTTCAATCGCCCGACTTTCTACTCTTAGAAACCCTGGTTTCTTTAGACTAAATTATTTTTTGGTACCCAACATCTTCCGAAATACCATCTTTTGGTCCCGAGACCAATATTGTGTCCTTTCGGAAACAAAATGATTTATTTGATCCCAAAACCATATTCCAAGTGGTTTTCAGGAAAACCAAAAATATTTTCCAATATAGCTAGGGGTATTTTTGTAATTTTACTAATTAAAAATAATTTCAGTTTAAAAATAATTTCAATTGAAAACAACCATCACCACTTCCACCATTCTCGATATACTCTTCCGCTGCACGGATCCCTAACCTTGCCACAAACTATCGCCTGAATGGCTCAACCACCGCTAGTAATGGCTTAACCACCGCTCATACTCTCCTTTCTCATCATCATCCCCATCTCCCTCACCATCCTCCCCTTTTCCACGGTGGAGATCAAAATCCTAACAATCAACGCCGATTCGAGGCTGATGATTCTATTCGAGCGGTTTGGATTCACACATACCGGCTACGCTATGATCTCTATCTCATCAAGTAATGTGGTGTCCACTCTCGCGAACCTCGATATTCAACAGTAATCAAACAACACGATATTCAATTAGCATACCTCCAGGGTTTGAGAGAAGCAGGTGCATTTATGGAGGTTGTGAACAATGCGGAGTAGCTCAAGGAACAGGACTCTGTTGCCCTATTAGACCCACTGATCAATTACTAGAATAACCTTGACCTTAGGGTTTCCCAATGGACTGGTTAGGGAGTATAGCGTCAGTTTCTCCTTCCTCTCCTTCTATGATGCGACAGAGTTTGGTTGAGCATCGCCGTTGAGGCGACATTCCAGTGAAATTAGGGCACAGTGACAGCAGCAACATCACAATTTTTGCATCATTTTGTACAAAAATTTTAGAGCGGAAGAGATTATAAAAGTGCGACTGTAAATTAAAATAAAGTCCCTGGTGAAGGAGAGGAAATGATAGTGGGGTGACGAAAGGGGAAGGTAAAAATGAGGGGAAAGGTTGATGGGGCGACAGAAGGGGAAGGGTGAAAAGGAGGGGAAAGTCTAGTTGGGCGACGAAAGGGAAATGAGGTTGCAGAAGGGAAAGGGGAAAGGGGAAAGGGAAGGGGGGAAGAAAAAAGAAAAAATAAAAAGAAAAAAGAAAAAGAAATTGTGAAATTTTAATTGAAAATATTTTTAAATTAGTAAGATTACGTTAATACCTCTGGCCATATCGGAAGGTTGCGACGGTTTACGTGAATACCACCCATAATCTGGTTTCGAGACCAAACAAATCATTTTGTATTTGTTGGTTGCTGAATGGATGCGGTATTGGCCTCGGGGACCAAAAGATAGTATTTCGAAACATGTTGGAACCAAAAAATAATTTAGTCTTTTCATTAACTCTTCTTCATTTATTGCTTATCTACCATGAGATTTCATCCCCCTTGTTATGGGTTTTAGTTATCTAGGCAAAACAAAATTTTTGGAGTAATTGGTAAGCATTTCTAGTGTAAATTTGTGAGATTTGGTTTATCATATTTTATACTTGATTATCCAGTATGTTTTGTGCTTTGATGTGTGATTAATGCATGATTTAGACTATGATGATCAACTAGTTGATGACTGTGAATTGATTGTTTCCTATGTTATCGGTCAAACCCAGAAGACTTTGTCATTCTGTTTACGTGATTATTGTTTATTGATGTTAGGTTGTAATTAATAATTAGGGTGACAAATAATTATAATTATTGATTGATGAAATTTATTTGTTTTAGGATGAATTTGAATGAGTTTGCCTAATTATCATTGTAACTCACTAATAACGTCTAGCATGAAATCCAATTCTCGTAGCCGTTATTAGTAGATATACTTGTGCTACCTTTATGATTCTCTCTTGTAGGACATTCTGTTAAAGAATTATATTTTTTTTTGCTATTAAGAACTATTGATTTGAATCACTATTTTCACGGGGTTTTATGCTCTTCTTCTTGGTTTTATTTTGAGAGAATCACCATGAACGTTTTAGGCTAGTGTTATGGTTTTACAAATTGAATCAGCTATATTATTTAATGTCGAATTTCCTAGCCTTAACGTGCATATTAGGCTTTACTATTGAATTATTCACATGCAAAGGTAGTCCTCTATTTTGTTAGCAATCTCATTATTGCTAAGTTAAATGGATAGCAGTGCTCTAGTTTTAATTAGTGTATATGTTAGGTATTCTAGGAATTGTAGCATTCAAATTCTAATCCCGTGTTTTTTTTAAGGATTTTCTATTAATTAATGAAGCCCAAAACACAATAAAATTTAACCATGACTCCTGGCCTGTTACAAAAACTCAATTAAGCATAAACCACTTAACACATTTTGCCTACTGCTATGTTACTTCTTCTTTGCTTTCCATCTCCTGTATTCCTCTGTCAAAATTTGGTGTGCTAGCGTCTCCGGATCCAGTTCAACTCCTGTGAATACACGCCTATTACTTTCGGGCCAAAGATTATACAACCCCGCTACCAACAATGATAATTTCCGATTCATCCTTTTCTTTCCTGACATTAAGAACATCAATCTCTTCAATCTTCTTATACATATCAAACCTGTGATTTTCAACTTTTCCATTATGATTTTCTCGTGCAATGTATGAACAAGTGTTGTGCATTTTCCATCTGCCAGCAGAAACAACAAATTTTGTGACTTTTCAAGATTCCAAACTCACGTAATCTGTCTTTGGTTGCGAGTTTCCTGTTCAGCAGAAGCCAAATAAATAATTTGTGTCTCTAATGAATACTCTTTCTCCACACTATCCTGGCCTTATACCTCTTCTCTTCACTTCATTTCAGTATGTCATAAACCCGAGCCGCACAGAGACTCCCTTTTGAATTAACACATTCCAGAAGCAAGCTTGGATACAACCTTTCTTTGAACTTCATCAATATCTTCCAGGGCCAGCCATCAGTGTTTGAATAGGCACACTTATCCAGATTTCCCCCCTTGAGATAGTACTCTTGAACCCACTTTACCCATAGCACATCCATTTTTTGCCAGACATCCCACAAATGTTTACACATTGCTACCTTATTCCACAAGCCCAAATCTCTGATCCCCATTCCACCGCACCTCTTGATAATACAAATCGAATCCCAAGCAGCAGCAGAGAAACCTTGTTCAGTTGTTCTCCTTCTTCTCTTCCCCATAAATAGCAGGTACAGATTTGTGTGATCTTCTTGTGAGCACTTTCTGGAACTGAAAGTACAATGCACCAATATCCTGATAGACTCAGTAATACTCCGTTGATCAGCTGTAACTTTTAGGCATAAGATATACTCCTTGACTTCCATCCTGTATCCTACCTCTTATTTTTTTTCAATGAGAGTTTCACAGACTTCTTTGTCCCATTTTACTGTTGACAGTGGGAGACCCAGGTATTTCATAGGGAAATTCCCTCTTGTGATGTTTAGAATCGATGCCAACATCATTTTTACAGGTTCCCCCATTTTCAAAAAATAAACTTTTGATTTACCTTCGTTCATGGACAATTATGTAGCTTCTTTAAATCTTCTCAGTACTGAATTTATTCCATTCAACATTTTTTCATTAGCTGCACAGAATAGAAGGAGGTCATCCGCAAAAAGTTGTGCGAACATCTGCTTTCTTGAATTTTTTATGGTACTCTATATTCCCTGCTTTTAACTTCTTTTTCATTAGTCTCGTGAAATACTCCATGCTAATCATGAACATGAGGGGGGAAATGTGATCACCTTGCTTAACTCTTTTTTTTTTGCTTCAAATGAGTTAGTGTATCTCCCATTATAGGAAATGCATAGCTCTAATTTCATAGTGCAGTTTTGAATCCAGATTATAACCTGCTCAGGAAACTTTAGCAGCCTCAACCATTTAATTTAAAAAGAACAATTTATGCTATCAAATGCCTTACGGATGTCAATCTAAGCAACACAGCTTGGACGCATTGTTCCCACTCCATACATGTGTAATAATTCTTGTGCCAATAACATGTTGTGAGCTATGTACCTGCCATTGACAAACACACTTTTAGTGTTACTGATCAGCTTTGGAAATACTTCTCCAATTCTCGAGATCAAGATCTTTGTGATAACTTTGTACAATACAGAACAACATGCGATGGGGTGGTAATCAAAAGGATATTGCTGCTGATCAATTTTAGGAATTAGTGTAATGACTACATGCCTAAAATTTTCAGGCATACAATCACCTTTGAAGAATCCATGTATTGCTTTTGTAACCTCTTCACCAATTGTTCCTCGAGATTCTCTTTAAAATGGCTTGTGTAGCCATCTTTTCCTGGACTTTTTTCACCACTAATTCCTTTCAATGCTTTTTAAATTTCTTCATTTTATACAAGCCTCAACTGTTTTCCTTGTTACCATACAGACAAAACATTTCCTTTTGGACAACTTCATTTTCAGTCTCCTGTACTTTCGTTTCAATTCCCAGTTGAGCTCTGAAATGGTGGATGAGACCAGCTCCAATCTCATCTTAGTCATTCACTATTTTTCAATTCAAATTCAATGCCAAAATTCTATTTAAGTATTGCTTCTTCTTCAACGAGTCATAGAATAAGTTTGTTGATAAATCTCCTTCTAGTATCCACTACAGTTTAGTTTTATGTTTTAAAAAACTGAGCTGATCTTCCCTTAAACTTTCAGCCTTCAATCTTGCATTATGTTCTGTATAATTTTATTGAGTCAGGTTCAGCATATAATATTTGCATTGCATTCTCCCATTCCTCCTGTGCCTGTCTTGCTCTTTCACCTATATCACTGAATTCCACTTTGTTTAGAGCTCTGAGTGGTTTTTC
>JAULKM010029702.1:0-13732 GCA_032355605.1 Rubia tinctorum | reverse complement strand
GTAGATATATTTGTGCTATCCCAATATTTCTCACTTGTAGGATATTGTGTTAGTTTTATTGGTTCTCCATGTGTATTGCTATTCTCGGGAAAGTTTATGACGCCAATCGCCTAGGGTGACTCGAGGGTAAGGGTTATTGTGTGGCGCCGATCGCACAGTCTAACTATAACCAAGGAGAGGCGAGAAATATCTTCACCCAAATGGTGTTGATAAGTTCTCCACAATATGTGATTAATGCATAAAAATAGTTTAATTAATAGATGATCAAAGGATGACTAGAAATGTAAACCAATTACTTCCAAGACTCGTTTTCATCTTAATTATATCTTTTGTTCTGGCGTGTTCGTAGTTATATTGTTTTCTCTAAGTGTTGGTTAATTTAGCTATCGTAGTGTTTTCTAATATCAAAACCCCCCAACTTGGTTACCACACACGTAGAGTGACTTCTTCGTGTGCTTCATAACTACGTTTAACACTCGATAAAATCCTCTTTTCCTTGTGGACGACCTCGACTTGCTACTATCTGCTTTCTAGTAGTTAGCCGAAATTAGGGCCTATAAATACTATCTTTGAGAGGCACAACGACGTTCTTCCAAATTTTGCAATCCCTTGGAGGAATCCTGGATTGAATTCAACATGTCATATTGGAAGACTGCTACTCGATTCGTACCTTTAAAATTCTCATCTTCACCTGGTTGCATCAGCTCTGTTGTTTGTTTAGGCTGCTGCTGGATTTCTCCAATCATCAGTTGGGGATGCCTGTTTGAGTAGTTTCTAGTGCATATCCATTTTGTTTGAAGCAGTAAGTTACTGCTTGCCTCCATATTTTATACATTGCTAGTCAAGTTAATCTCCACCATATTTTTCTTAGTTACGTTATTCTTAAACTGAAATAACACACAAGTGATAAGTTTTCACTATTGGGTATGATCAAAATTTCTCTTTGCTTGACAATATGATCTTGGCTAGTATGTCGAACGGTCGTATTTGAAGGTTTAGAGGGGAGTCTCTGAAGATCTCTTTTAATGGGTAGCTCGAACCGCGACCCTATACTTAATTGGGATTTGTTATGCTATTCTTGGGGATGTATCGCGTTGGCCATCAACCAGCTCATAATTAGGTATCGTGGTAAGTAAATTGCCCTCTTTGTGGGGCCTTTTATTGTTAGCTTTTCTTATGCTCTTTTGTCTATGTAAGACTGCTATTTTGCATCGAACCTGAATGTTGGCTTCGCTCTCTGGTTTATTTGTTTATCGTGGTATGTCTTTCCTAGGATGTTTAACACCTAGTGGTCTACCGAGGTTGAGGCGGTATGAATTTGTTTGATCATGAATAATCTTTAGTTATGATTGCTAGTACTGTCTGTATTCGTTGTCTGCCTCTACATGCTTTTCTGTCTACGGTATTCGGTGCTACGTACATGTTCCTAATGGGAATTTATTCATAACTTTTAACATGCGTAACATATCTTCGCTACGTCGTTTTGGTGAGGTTTTGATGATACTTCACCTATCCGAACCTGGGTTCAGGAATTGCTAGTGCCTCCTTGGGTATCTTCTTCCTGAACGGCTTCCACATGAAACTCCGTCCTTTCCCGGGACTGTCAAAACTTAAAAATAAAAAGTTGTTCCCCACATTCAGAGCTACTAATGGGTTTGACTAATTTTGAATATTGATAACACCAAGGATCGGCTTAAAACAGGTCCATGCTTCTCCAAATACATGCGTATGTCCCTGGGTGGGTTCCAGGGAGGAACTTCTTATGCTTAAGTCAATGTACTATAGTATATATCCTTCCTTAGTAGTTTTTACTTATCTTCTGTGGGTGATTGTTCTCTTTATTTATAGTTCTTTCATGGCATGATCGTAACCTGACCATCGTGTGTTTGTGTCTTGATGGTATGATCATGGTCTTACTGTTATACCCTTATCTCCATATCGTGTTTCCTCCTTGATCGCGACACATCCAAATCTGGGGCATTGTGTCCTCCTTGGTCGGTAGTACTTTCCACTATAACCGTGACATACTAGTTAGTAGTGTTGTTGTGCTTGAGACTTCGCTAAGAGATCCTACTAGCCTATGTCTATTAACGAAGTGATAACTTTCTATTTTCCTGACTTTGTTATTTTGTTGCTTTGTTAGTTTGGTCGGACTGGTTGGGTTGTGTGGACTGCCTGTCCTTATGCTTTCAACTGATGGACTGGACTGAACGAGTCATATAGATCAGGAATAATGATATTACCCTGGATCGGAGTCCTGACTTTGTCCCACAGTAGTTTGGTCATCACATATCAATTAAGTTATCTCACACTACTAAGTGATCAACTTAGTGATCACTCATAGACTTGTATTTCACACAACTTATTGATCACATACCACTTAGCGTTAATAAGTCGCCTAACAATCACCTATTAACTTATACATCACATACCACTTAGTGATCATCTATTCCTTAGCGATCGCATATCAACTAAGTGATCGCTCATAACTTATGATAAAATATCACACATCACTCACTCACTATGTAGTGATCACACATCACTAAGTAAGCTGTTGGGCGAGTCCTTAGATATTTTGTCTGTTTATAGGAAAAGCATGTCTGGTTACATCTGGCCTTTAGAGATGTACGACCAGTGGGTCTACGACCAAGCTCTGTTTCTAATGAAGCCTCCCCCATGCTGATCCTTCAAAGGTCCCCTTCTCCGAGAAGAAGAAAAGGAAGAAGAAAGATAGTGAGGGTGGAAAGACCAAGAAGGAGAAGGGAAAGGGGTAATGATTGCCTCAGGCCGCCAAACATCAAGGGAGAACATGAGTTGATGGGCTGTGTGGGCAAAATATTCCCAGAATTAATGAGAAAAGGGACGCATGTGGAATCCACCATGGACCTCACGCGCTCAAAAGCAGGATTGAGCACCACGCCCCTCACGACATTTCCACTTCACTTTCTGAAGCCCTCTAAAAAAAAAGAAATCGCGCCCTCGCTATTCCTTGTTGTCGAGGCCCAGAGGCCCCAAATAAACAAACAGGCTCGAAGTTATTCCTACGGCCTTCGGGCCCTAATAAGAATTAGAAAGATGAGGGTCAAACTCCCAACAAGAAAATGAATATGAAGGTAGGGCTTAAAACCGATTCGAAGGATCCTAAGTTGACTCCGGAGCTGAACCCGTAAACTCTCAAAGGGCTCAGAGATCGCATCATGTGTCCAACGATGAGTTTGGAAGAACCATATCGAAGGCCATACTAACAAATTAGCAGGGGGGATCCGGAGATCAAACCCGAAAAACCCAGGATGAATTCAAGGTTCGATCGCTTAACTTTCTAGGGGCTTATTGATAATGCCTCATTGCCTCATTTTGGCTGGGCCCGAATGCTTAGCCTAGCCGGCCCAAGACACTCTTATTTACATCAAAAGTAATGTCTATTGGGCATTAACCATTAGGCCTCCACATGGAAGAGTTTAGTACTTGCATCATAAGAAAACAAAAGAGTTTCCCAATCTACTATCCTATATAAAGGAGAAAGATAACACTGTACACTCAACTATTCATTCCTAATTTTAAAAACACACTTTCTGACTAGATCATCAGAGACTCTTCCTTCCGGACAACTCTGGGGGCTTTATCTTGCATATTTTGGTTAGAGGAGCGGTGGATACAGTGGCGACAGCTTGGGGCGCATTAAGTAATCTCAAATCTGCGGAAACCCTAACTTACCCTAACTATAGAGGGGAGGGTGGACAACAGGTGGGAAATTTCAACTGGAATCGGTTGTGAGATCTCCATGGAACAAATACCGGGACTGGGCTTTGGTGATGGTGTTCAAGTACTGGTCACTCATCATCCTATCGATGAAATTTCTTACCCTATTGACCCCATCACCTCGATTTCTATCTACCCAAGCCTCCTGGTCAGGTCTGCCATTTTCTCCAGGCTAATTTTTAGCTTGATCCCCATTGTTTCCTTGTTGATCATGCCCGCCTCTATCAGATCCCTTTTTGTAGGGTTTCCAATTGCGGCGACCTCCTTTTCTTTTCGAGGATCCTCCTCCCTTTGGGCCTTCGATGTAGTCTGGAAGAAAACCCTCCTTCGCACATCTGTCAATTCCTTTTTTAGATAGAACATTCATTTGTATCATGTCATGCTCCTTGTGATGATAATAGAAGTTAGGGGAATCTCTTTTCTGGAAAAATCCTTGCTAGGAATGGGAGCCTGAAATAACCCCTTGTAGAAGGAGTATATTTTCGTTTGTGACTTGTTTAGGGGGATGTATCCCTTGAAGCCTTTGTTTGAGGCCTTCAACCATTTCAATTTTGATTCTAAGGCCTTAGAACTCTTTTCACCCCACCTATCCCCCTCTCTTTTCTTTTTCGTAGCCTCCTTAATTTTTTAGTACTGTTCCGCGATTTCTTACAGTTACTGCAGGGTTTCGAGTGTCTTTGAGACCAGTTTTTTTCATAAAGGTCGAGGTTAGACATTCCATTAATGTATCCAAGGATTACCCCATACTTGGTACAATTAATTACACTGAGACTTTTATCTACATATCAATGGTAGAAGCTTCCGCTAACTCACCAGATCGATGCTTGCTTTGGTAAAGTTCGATTGGGGTTTTAGTGAATCTCTTCTTTTGGAAGAATTGGCTCAAAAGAGCCTTTCCAAAATATCTATAGGAATGCACCGACCCCTTTCTTAGTTTATTGAACCACTTTTGAGCTTTCCCTCAAAGGTAGATCCCTACCAGCTTACACGTTAGCTGTTTATTGAAGTTCCTCGAATTAATCAGAATGAGAAAGGTCTGTATGAACTCGCTTGGGTCCGTGTCTCCGCGGTATGTAGGAAAGCCCCTCAGGTGGTTTTACATCGCTGGGCCACCGGGTCGCCATGATTATTGAACTGAAAGGGGAGGTCGCGACTTGGCCCGAGGGCCCAATCAGCCTATCAATCTCCCCTGCAAGAGCTTCGCTCGACTTGCCTTCCATTTACGAATCTCTGTAATGGCTTGATAGAAATGAAGCATCCACGTTGGGAATATGGTACTGGGGGTTCGAAGCTATGTATCCTGGCCAGGGTCCTCCCATGGCAGATCTGTGATACAGCTGCTGCTTTCCTCGGTGATAAGGGTTATATAAGAGATCTCGAGTCATGGCCATAGATGTATTTAGCTTTCGTAACCTGGGTAGTGCCCCCGTTGGCCTAGCTGCCAAGAGAGAAACCACCCGATTCGGCATGTGAAGGGTTAACACATGTATCGAATATGTCATTGTCCGACCCAACCTGGGAAACGTTGGTTGAGGTCGATCCTAGGCACCCATTTCCATATTTTCTAGAGAGGATGTCCTCGGGGTGTCCTGTAGATAGAATCTAGGCTGCACCATTAGGGGCATCGTGAGTGGAGGCATTATCGACTGTTGGATCATTCTCTTACAGAGCATCGGTGAGTCCACCTGGTAGCCAGCAGATCGAAGGGTTTGAGCCAACTGCTCCCGATCTTGCTGGGAAAAAGGAGGTGCACTATTTGCACCTTGAGTGATTCGAACGAATTCTGCAACCACTCCCACCTGCGAATTCGCCGAATCCTTCGTGAACTGTGACCCATCTTCTTGTTGCTGATACGCCTGGCTTTGCGAGGCAGGAATTCCGAAGCCCCCTGCCCAAGGCTCAACACTAACCTCCATTCGCCTGGAAGGCATAGCAGCCTCAATTTGAGACCCCTCTGAGATTTTCGTCATTGGAATCTGATATGTGACTACCAATAGGGGTCTGTTCTCGACACTCTAAGGGATTGGGGGGTCGGACTGCATTTTCTTGATTTCCCCCCTTTTCTTCCCCGTTTAGGAGACTACACCTCTCGGCATCTAAGGTTCTACCTTTGACTCATTCGCTTCAACGCAATGTGCTTGCTGTAGAAGCGGACATGAACATTGAAATTTATAGATCTGATAGATGGTCCCACTGGGTGTGCCAACTTGATGTGTCCCAAATCATCGCCGTTGTATCCACCGCTCCTCTAGCCATAATTTGCAAGACAAAGCCCTCGGAGTTATCCAGGAGGAAGAGTTTCTGACGATCAAGTCAGAAAGTGTATATGAAATTAGGAATGAATAATTGAGTAAACAATGTTACCTTTCTTCTCTATATAGGATGGTAGATAGGGCAACTATTTTGTTTGCTTGTGATGCAAGTACTAAAGATGATAGGGTCAAATAAGCACTATCATAAAAATCATCTTTTTGAGGAGATCCCACTCCTTATAAATGTCTTTATTACAACTTCATAATCTAATGTATCGTAAATATACTTATAATTTGTATTCATTCGTTACAAAAGTAATTAACTTTGGTTAATACTTTCCGAAAGAAATTCAGAAATTTTGGTAAATAATTTTCTTACAAAATTCGATAACTTTATAATTAGAAATCTACACATATTGCTACTCGGATACTGCTAGGGACATAATCAACTTTTCATTATGGAGACCGACTTTGTATACTCCATCCTTCCTAGATAAATTGGCCAATTTTGACTTTCCAAAGTCAAACTAAGTCAAATTTGATCATTAAATTATGTTATTATACATGCAAGACTGTTATCATGTCAAATGTTGTTGGATTCATCATCACTTATATTTTTTAATTAATATTTTTCAGAATTTTGTACACACATGAATAAAGATAATAAAATAGTTAAAAATTGATTTAGTTGACTTCGAAAAGTAAAAAATGTGTCAATTTATCTGGGATAGAGGGAGTATTGAAAATTAATTAGAAATTAGCATTAAAATTATAAATATATTTATCATACATTAGATATGAATTTGTACTTTACTAATGATTAATGAAATCTACCTTATTTTTCAATTTTTTATGAAGATGTAATGAAGACATCTTTATATAGAGTGAGCTCTCCTCAAAAAGATTTTTTCATGATAGTGCTGATCTGCCCCTATCTTTTTTAGATAAGTGCTAATTGAACCCTGTATTTTTTTACTAAAGTGTTGATCTAACATGGTCTTATTAATAAAAATACTGATCTAATCCGGCCACCACCAGCTGGTGGGGGCGACCAGCGGCGGTCCAACGTTGATTGAAGTTGACCATTGTGTACCACCGTTGGCCGGTAGCAAAGCCTACGGGTATAATGGTCATTAAATTTTATCATAAAACCTAGGGGTATTTTTATCTTCTTGGGTTAGTCCAACGTCTGAATTCCTTAATCAACGCCAGAATAGTGCAATTTGGGAATAATTGCACCATTTCTCCAAAACTTAGATTAGATTCACACTTTCAAATTTCACAAGATTTTTTCAGCAGTTACAAAATTTAATAGGGTTATTTTTGCACTATCCCTATATTTTTTATGGTGGAAAAAACGCCCCACCATTTATACTATGTACTAAAAGATAAACTTTTTGGCCATGTGTAACCCTCACACTTAGCCACATCACCTTTCACAAATTTTGGACATGTGACTTCTTCAAAACTTGACACATCAACTTTTACAATTGCTAATCACATAACTATACTGGAAAATTCTCTCTCTATCACTGTGTGTGATCTAACATTCACTATGTGTACTTCTAGCCATTTTATTTGATCTGATCAGCAGACTCACTGAGAATGCCTCCGTTGGGGAGATCCGAAACAAAGAGAAGGGCAAAAAGAATGACAATAAAACTGGCATAAGAGGAGGAATGGGATAAGTAGAAACAGAAGATGGAAGCGAGGAAAATAATCAGGGAGGAAGCTAAAGGGTTGAAGGGGGTTTTGATAGAAAATGAGAAGGAATGAAGGTGAAAATTCAAAACAGAAAGATAAGGAGATATGCACTCCAATCAAAAGAAGTATTGTGGAGGAAAATGGGGAAGAGGAAGGCCTAATCTCTATGGGAAAAAGTCTTTCATGTGGAGAAAGGATGGAGAAGGAGGATCAGAAACAATGGAGCTCTTTATTTGAAAATGGTTAGAATGAGGTGAAATTATATGAACAAAAAAAGATGGATTGGGTTGAGCTAGGATAAATAACAATGGATGATGTTAATGAAATATCTCTTCAATGGGAAGCATGTGTGGTGTGCAAATTCATAGGAGGAAATCCCCCATTTAATGTGATGGAGGGATTCTTGTTCAGAATCTGGTGGAAACAGATAGCAAAAATCTGGCAGGTACAAAAAGGTAAGTTCCTAGTTAAATTTCTGTCAAAATTATATATGGATGAATTTTTGGAAAGGGGAATGTTTATGTTTGAAGAAAACCTAGTAATAGTTAAAAGTGGATACAACAATACCAGTTTTTTATTCAACTGCCTGAACTGCCCCTAAAATACTGGCAGCCAAGGATAATTTTTAAAATTGTGAGCTGATTAGGTAAGGCATTGTGCCTAGATAGAGCTACACTTGAAAGAGAGAGACTAGCATATGCCAGGGTGCAGGTCGAGATGAAAATTATTGATGAAGTTCCTAAGAATGTGATGTTTGTTAATGAACTCAATGTTATAGCACGGCAGAAAGTGAATATTGAATGAAAACCAGTGAAGTGCAGTAAATGTAGGATGTATGGCCACTTGGAAAGCATATGTAGAAAACAAGAAGATATAAGAAAGGGAATGAGAAATGAGAAGTTGATAAAACAAGTGTATATTCCAGTTGGGGTGAAAGAAAAGCAGAATGAAGGAGGCATAAACAGATAAGAGGGACAGAAGCCATATGAAAATGGAAAAAGGTAGGAAGGAACAAAAGGAGTGCATAAAAAAAGCAAAAATGGAGAAAGATCATGAGAGGGTGGATAATCAGAAAAGAGAGAATATGAACACCAAAGAAAATCCACCAGATTCCATCTAATATAGAAACTTGGAATATAAGAGAATTGAATAAAGGGGAGAAGCACATCATATTAGAGGATTTTGTCTGAAAAATCATATTGGTTTTCTTTGCCTGCGTGAAAAAAAAACAGAAAAGAAAAGGAGGAGGAAACTTGGAGGAAAATGGGAATGGGATGGGAATTGATAACAAATGGTGACAGAGTTAACGGGGGAATAATATGTATAGCATGTAGACAAGATTATTGTGAACTTGCAATCAAGGATATTGGAGATCAGTGGTTGGATATTTAATGCTGGATGAAGGAATATAATGTGAAGTTTTATTTCATGGTTGTTTATGGCTATAATACAGTAGAAAAAGAGCAGAAATGTGGCAATTTCTTGAAATGAGAGGGAAAAGTGACAATGCGTGGATAGTAATAAGTGATTTCAACTCACCTTTTGCTGTTGAAGATAGAATTGGAGGCAATCCAGTAGAAGAAAAAGAAGTGCTAGATTTTCAAAATATTGTGGAATTGCTTGAGTTGATGGAAATTAAGACAATGGGAGTACAATACACAAGGAGTAACGTAAGAAAATAAGGGGAGAGAATAATGAGTAGAATTGACAGAGGGATCCTAAATGAAGAATGGGTGGAAAGAATGCAGTATTCACTCTGTGAAGTGAAAAAACAATTAATGTCTGACCACATGCCATTGGTAGTTTGGCTTAATCAGAAGGATGGAGGAAAGGGAAGACCATTCAGATACTTCAATATGTGGTCAAAATCCCCACAGTATAAGGGCACAGTGAAACAAGTATGGCCGCAACAAAAAAAAAGAGGAAATCTATTTGAAATAGAAAAGGCTTTAAAGCATTTAGAAGGGTCATGAGAAAGCTAAACAAAAGGGAGTTTGGAGGCATAGGAGAGAAGGAAAAAATAACGAAGGAGGAATGGAGGACTGCACAGATAGAACTGAATGACGATCCTAAATATGAAGTTAAGCAGAGAAATGTGCAAGAAGCAAGGAGGAAGGCTGAAATGCTACTAGAGGCAGAATATAAATTTTTGGAACAAAATTAAAAAAAATAGAGTGGCTAAGGGAAGGAGACAGACCTACTAAGATATTATATGCTTCATTGTGAAAAAGGCAACATCTGAATCATATAGTAGCTTTGAGAAGAGAAGGGAAGTTGATAGTAGATAAGAAGGAGATAGAAGAAATGCTAATAAATCACTTTAAAAATCAGTTAGGGGTAGAAGTGAGAACTGAGAAGCTTGATCCATATGTGGTAAAATATGGAGAAGTGTTGAGTATGAGGAGACAAATTGAGATGGTAAAGGAAGTAACAAAGGAATAAATACAAAGAGCCCTGAACAGTATACACTCTGCAAAGAGCCTTGAAAAAGATGGATGTTAAAGCAAAATTTTCAAAGAAAACTAGAAAATTCTTGTTTAAGATGTCCTAGCAACAGTGCAGGGCTTCTTTAAAAGAGACGGAATACCCAAGCAGCTGAGAAGTGCAGTAATCACTTTAATCCCCAAGGTGGCACAACCACAAATACCATCTAAATTCAGGTCTATAGCATATTGTTCAGTTGTTTACAAAACAATAACAAAAGTTTTATGTAATATAATAACAAATGCTTTACCTGAGATTTTTAGCAACAATCAAAGTGTTTTTGAGAAGGGAAGGTTTATAGATCATAATATGTTACTGGCACAAGAGCTGCTGCATAGATATAAGGTGGAGAAAATGAAGTCAAGTTGTGTGGCTCAAGTGGATTCAAACAAAGCCGTTGATAGTATAAATTGGAGATTTATGTTAGATTGGCTGGATGAGCTTAAATTTTCAGAAAAAATAATCTGGTGGATTAAAAATAGCACAACGTAGTCAGAGATGTGTTTGTCATTGAATGAGAGATTTTCTGAAACTTTTGAAGCAAGGATAAGGGTAAAACAGGGGGACCCCATGTCCCCCTTACTCTTTGTTTTCTATGTGGAATACTTAATAAGAATTTTGAATAGAGTGTACAAATCTGTGAAGGTAGATTACCATCATAGATGTAAGAAAGCAGGGTTGCACACTCTCTTATTTCCAGATGATCTACTGTTATTTTGTGGTGCTAATAGGAATCTGTAGAGGGGATTAGGAAGTGCTTGGATAGATTTATGGCTGTAACTGGTCCAACAATAAATGAGAATAAATCAAAGGTTTTCTTCTCAGAGATGGAGGAAGAGGAGAAATTTTTGCTGGCTTTAGTTATGAAAGTGGTGAAAGAAGACCTGCTTATGAAATACTTAAGCTTACCAAAATAAACAGTGAAGAGGGGGAAAGAAGATTGTGAACTTCTAGTTGATAGAATCAGAGAAAGGATAAGGGGATAGTTAACAAAAAATCTCTCATATGCAGGAAAGTTGCAACTTATAAACAATTGTTGTTGAGTATAACTAGCTACTGGGAAAGTGTGATGAGGTTTCCAGAAAGTGTGCACAAGAGAATTTAGTAGATATGTACAAGATATTTGTGGGGGAAGAGAAGAAGATAGTAAAGGTTTTTCTGCGGCTTCTTGGAGTTCAATGTGCAGAAGCAAAGAAAGGGGTATAATGGGGCTCAGAGATCCCTCTATATGGAACAAGATTGCACTTTGTAAACATATCTGGGATGTTGCACAAAAAAAGGATGTGTTTTGGGTTAAATAGGTCCAAGAGTACTACCTGAAGGGAGCAGAGGTAAAAGACTACAAGTATTCAGTAACTCAGAGCTGGGCATGGAAGGTGCTGATGAATCTGAAAAACAATCATTTCACTAAGCTTAAGAGCTGTGTGAAAAAAACTGGAAAGCTCAAAGTAGCTACAGTTTATGATATGATGATGGGAGGTGGAGTTACCATACACAAGAGCAAAATCTTTGGCACAAAAAGGTTCCCCTAAACACAAATTTTTCTCGTGGCTCTTTGTAAATGGTAAGTTAGAAACAACAGATAGATAACAAAACTTTAATATATATTGCAAGGAGTGAATGAATGTAAGATGTGTGGATTGGAACAAGAGACTGTAAAACATGTTTTTGTAGAGTGCAAATATGCAAAGTAGTTGATAAAGCTAATAAAGGGCATGAATATAGCAGTATGAGAGAGCTGAAAAACAAATTTCCAATGTTGATTAGAAGGAAGAAAGAGAGGAAATTGCAGGAAGTGGTGGCTGGATTATACAGCTTGTGGCAGGAAAGAAATAGCAGAATCTTTAAGAATCAAGAACTGAAACCTGAGGTACTTGCATTTCAGATTTCAACAGAGCTGGAATGGAGGACAATAAAATGAAGTAAGGAGGAAAGAAGTAAGGAGAGAAGCTGCAATTTTATTCTGAAGTATTTTGTAATGTTAGTACTGTATAGGAAAAGAATGTTATGGTTGGGAGTGAAAGCCAAATGTGATGCAGTTTTGGTTTAAATTTAATACAAAAAGTTTAAAAAAAACTACGATTCCTCATTTAATTATCTTCTTTACAATTCTTTCTTGAAAATTGAAAAGTGCCTTGAGATATGAAAAACCATTTCTTCTTAATGTGAATTAACAATCCGTAATTTTGGGATTTGACTTTTAACTTTTTTTCTTTATTTAATTTTATGTTCAATATGATAATAATAAGCATTCACGTTAGGTTTAGTGTGTACCATATAATAATATAATTTTATCTATAGATTTTAATTATTAGGATTTTTGAATATGTTTATTCCAAGATTAGTAATAATTGACTCGTTATCAATATATATTTTATCACTATATTTTTATAACGTAAAAATATTTCTATACTATAGTTAATTTTTTTCTATATATTATTTTAGTTTAAACATAAAATAATTAATTATTATATATCAACAAATATTGAGTCAATTATTTAATTTTTAAAATAAATATATTAGAATATTAATAAATGTTTTAAATTTATTTTAAATACTGCATAATGCGTAATTCTTATATAGATATAACAAAATTTATTACTTATTACTTATTAAAATTATAAATTATATACTGTTTTTTCATTTTCGTTCATGATTCGTGAATGCACGAGTGTAATCTAGTTACAATATAATAATGTGCACTTTCTCTGTTTTTCTATTTATGTAACTATAGGTTTATGTGTTTTAATTTAGGTGAGCAAAATGAATGAAATTGAAAGTATAAAGTAAAAAGTAGAATGAATGGATGAAATTGAAAGTATAAAGTAAAAAGTAGAATGAATAGATGAAATTGAAAGAATCCTTCTAAAAATGAAAATAGTATCGAATAAAAGAAAATATTTATTTATATTAAGTGTGCTATAAATAACATGGTGAATATTTAAAGTAGTATAAGTAAAATGCACAATTGATTTTGAGATGATATCCTAGGAATCCCAAATTGTACAGAAGATACCATAATCTGATTTGCATTTTGAAATTTGAGTTTGACCAAAGTTGGTCTACTAAATGGACGCAAAGAAAACAATCAAACATCGAGCCTTCATTAACGTTAGGCAGAAACTCGAGATAAGAAGAAGAAGTAATAGTCAAACTCTTGTGGCAAATCATGGGAAACCTGAGTCCGGAGCAGCTAGCCTTCTTCAACTCTCAAGGTAATCCCTTTTTGCTTTGATGATGATTAGATTTCATGTTTAATTTACATGGGATTATGATTAATCTGTTGTTGGTATTATTTACAGGGTACTTGGTGCTGGAATATTTTTCCAGCGCCGAGGAGGTACAATCCATGAGAAACAAGATGGCGCATTTACTTGAGGAATTCGACCCTTCTACTACCGCCACCATTTTTTCAACCAAAACCCATGTAAGAACCGCGAGGACCCCATTAAATTTAGTTCTCGGAATTCTATTTTATTGATCTTTTTGAGTGTTGGTTTTTTGTTTTTTCCAGCAACACGCGACTAATGACT
>JAULKM010029673.1:0-13734 GCA_032355605.1 Rubia tinctorum | reverse complement strand
TCCTGCTCCGTGAGTAGGACTTGCCCGCCGGAACTGTCCGTGGTGCTGGTGGAGCAACGTTCAGCGGCTGATCGGAGTCGTCCGATCAGTTCTTCGATCGACATCCCGTTCAAATCAAGTAGGGTTTCAATTGAGCACGCGATCTGAGCGTACTGATTAGGCACCTCCTGCAGAAACTTCTGAATCACCTTGATTTCCTCGACAGTATCACCCAGGGACCGGAGATTGTTGACGATTCCGGTGATACGCATCCCAAACGCGTCGAGGGATTCACCATCCTTGAACGTGATCTGCTCAAATTCCTTGCGTAGTCGTTGCGCCGTTGCCTCCCTCACACGATCCACTCCAACGCGCATGAGTCGGATTGCCTCCCAGGCCTCGTGGGCGGTGTTTTTGACGGCGAGTGCAGGCACCATCTCCGGTGGCACCGCTCGGATTAGGGATGAAAGCGCCGCCATATCTTCACGTTCCCCTGGTTCTCCGGCGCCGGACACAGCCTCCCAGAGGCCTTGCGCCCGCAAATTTATTTTCATAACCAGGGCCCACTCGATGTAGTTCGTCGCCGTCAGAGTGGGGTAGACGATGTTGCCGCCGAGGTTTGTGCGCTCCTGCACAATGCGTTCGTGAACGACGACCTCGTTGTCGTTTCTCCGGACAGCGCTCCGACCTCAATTTCGCGCTCGTTCCCGTGGCGGCGACGGCGAGTTCACGTTCTCACCGTTTCTCCGTTCGCCGGACATAGTCACCGGAGATCGTAAAAGCTCTAATACCAAATGTTGGTTTAAAAAAAAACATAAACAAGAATTTTGGTGCAGGAAAAACTTCACCTGCTTTTCTGTTTTCTCATTCCATATATACACCTTCAAAACAAATAAAACGTGATCCGATAATTTCGAATCCACAAACTAATACGTGCTAGGACACGTCTAAAATATGGAAACCAAAAATAACAAACTATTTACAACTAAAAATAGACAAAAACAAGATTAGGAATTATAACATCCGTTGCTGGTGAAGTCGACCTTGGATGATGCGCTAACCTAATATTCCCTCTAGATTCGTGTTGGTAACGTTGTTTGATATTGCAATAAACTAGGTTTTGGGTCTTAGATTGTATAGGTGAAGTTGTATTTTCTTATTTCTGCTTAGAATCACTGATTAATTTTCACAAACCAATTGTATTGGGTTTATTTCTTAGACTCTATTTGTGAAGTTTTTGCACTGTCATTCTATGTAACTTCTGCTTGCAAGAATGATCACATTTACTGTACCAAATGCATAATAAAATTTTTGGCTTACTTGATAGTGAGTACAAAATCGATTTCCAAATTGGTTTTGGTGTGTTCATATAATTACTTACATAAAATAATTGTGATTCGTACTTGTGGTAGACACTGACCCGCCCCTCCAGAGCGTCGTTAAATACGAGTTGAGGCTGCCAAAATCTATTAAGGGTTAAAAATAAGATTTATGTGTTGCTCCCGTTCCTACTACTATACTACCAAGAATGGTAAATAGTGGCAAGTACCAGGGTCGTCCACAGAGATTTTAATCTCCATAACAAACATTTGACCTTACGGTCGGGTGCAGAGTTATGCCGCATTAAACATACAAGAAAGTTTGGGCAATAGTGTTATTTTCCAAAGTTTCTTCATATGCTATCTGTGAACAATTTGGGCCCGTCCATTAATCCGTTCATTCCTAAATCAAAACATCCCGGACCTTACAATGTGAATTAGAGTAAGGTATCTCCAAATTTGCATTTCCACTACTCACTCATTCGTGGGGGAACCTAAGTGAAAAAAAAGTTCACCTGTAGTCCCAACAGAGATTCCAAACCTTTCCCATCCTCAGTCAAAATTATAATCCTCGAAATGATAAACATGGTCTCCCGGAGACTTTCGAGTCAAGATCTAATCATAATATAAATGCGGGACGAATACCCCGGTTTGTTAATGCCTCAAATGGACAACATGATTTTGAAAATGACGGACGAATACCCCAATTTGTTGATACCCTGAATTTGAAAATTATAATGTACAATTTTGCATTTCGCCCTGTCCCACCCTCTTGGAGGGATCAATGTATAAAAACCAAGAAGTTCACCATTTGTGATGAAATTGACTACGATCGAACCGAAAATTAATAAAGTTCATTGACAATTTTAAAATTCAATATGTAATTTTAATATATTATAAAGCGTTATTAAGGGCAACTATATTTATTGTGTTCAAATGGGGGCCCATTTTCTAAACTAGTGGGCTGAAATGGTGAGGTCCAAATTTAGACATACCGACGTCGGTCACATGCCGGATGTTGGTCCGATAGATTAAGATGCAACGTCGTACTAGCCGAGTGGATTTCTCAAGGATTTTTTTAAAACTTTTAAAAAATGTTAGATTTCTTTCGATTTCATTTTTTTCATAGACATTGTTATTTATATGTGTTGGGTTTTCTCCCTAATCCTAGAACTCTCCATTGATGGAAGAGGGGGGATGTTTCTAGGATGATGGGTGATGAATCTAGACTACCTTCTAGAAGATCCTAGCATTTACTATGGTTGTTGGGGAGATGAAAGATAATTCTAGAGGTTGGTTTGTTCACCTTTAAATAGAGGTGTTGGAGAAGAGTTCATCATTCAATTTCATCCACTTCAATCCATTGCCACTTCATTCCTGTTGGTGTCACACTTTTCTTCATTTTTCATTTTTCACCTTGATCACACAAAGAAGGAAATATGATTTTTTTCCTTTCCATATGGTGTGTCCTATGTGTTCTATATTGTTTATTTCAATTTGTTCCTACGGTTTAGGGTTCTAAAGTTTACACGATTCATTTCAAACCCTTGTTTTATGCGCCGCCGCTTGGCAGTCAGCACACTTTGGCCTTTGCGAAGAATGTGTGACGTCACACATTCATATTTTTTGTTCCTCATCTATGAATACGACATCGTAGTTATGTTGTTAAGCAGTTGGTTGAATCGACATATCTGCATTATCGCATGTTCATATCGATTCGAACGATTAATTAAACCGATTTCAATCGGACCAATTTCTATCAATCATTTTAGGTTTCATCAGTGACAGTATGATTTTCAAGAATCATGAGCACCAAGTAAACATAGTGTTTAAAATGTGGAGATTTTGCACTATATGAACACCAAGTAAACATGGTATGTTTAACATGGTGTGTTTAAAATTAAAATATAGTCAATGTTAAATACATGGTTAAAACTCAATTATACACACCATGTTTTCTTGGTGTTTAAACACTGCATAATATTGACATTTTAAATAGTTTCCTTCAAAAAATCGTAATGTGCATAAACTTAATGTGCGATATTTTGTTCAGACAAGTTCTGTATCAATTAAGGTGAGCGAAATTTTGTTTAGAACGTTAATTATTTAACATTCTAATTTAATTATTATCAATTTCATTGACCAATTGCAGATCCATAGCGATTTGGGTTAGTACCGTGTGCAAACTACATTAGAAGATATCATACCACATTTCATACGTACGTTAACCCATAATCAATTTCCATTTAGCGAGTTCCTTCTTGGAGATGATCTGAACGTTGGGTACATGCTCAATCTACTTAGACATGGTTGATGGTTCTGCGCCTATAATTTCATCGTCCTACCCTATTAGTACTAAGAATTTGTAACAAATTATGAAAAAGTTCAATAACATTAATGCTATTTTGTTGAATGTGATTTTTATATAATTTAATCTTGAATGTATTTGTTGAATGTTATTTTTATGTCACTAAATCATTGATGTTTAACCTACCATAGGTAACCAAAATTTTATGTTACGATCATACATAAAACTATAATAGACTTGTGTGTAATGATTAATTTGTTTCAACCATTCTTAAAATAGCAAATATTTGTGTTCACCAATATTTTTTATTATATTGTAAATGTTCACCGACTATGTCCTTAGGAGGTGGACTGAAATGGTTCACACAATCTAAAAATGATATGTTGCCATTTTTTAGTGTTTTACGGATGAAATTATTCGTATTGGTCCTTGGCGGGCTCATTTGTTATACTAGCGGGTTTACATATTTTGGCCCACTGAGGCATGCGACGTCGCTACACATGTCGATTAAATGTCGACGAATACGACGTACATGCGGCATAGCACAAACCGATGCAGACAACACAAGGTTCCAAAATGATGTCGTCTCGAAATGACTATAAATAAAGCCCTCCCCCCTGAATCAGTTTAAGCTTCTCAAGTTTCTTGCGAATACCAAGAGCCTCTCCACCCCTTTTCTCTTCTCCTTTAACAAAGGTATGGATTTTTACTACTCTAGTGCCTAAATTATTGTAACTGTTATTTCACCTTGTTTAATCTATGCCTTTTGTATTGCTTGTATTTTCGGTTTGTAGTTCTTACCTATATTTGTTAGGGTTTTAAGTTTTCTTACATGTAAAGCAAAGTTTTCTTACATATTTGTTAGGGTTTGTTTTAGGACATTTTTGTGTAATTTTTGCTTCATACTGTGTCATTCTTCCCGGGATTATGTGTTTTTTCCCATTGTTGTCTCCGACGCATGCAAAATCAATCTTCAGTCGCACGTCATTCGGGTGATGCGAATGGTGTACGCCGTCATTTTTTTTTTAATTCATGTTGTGAATGAGATGTCGCTAGCATCTCGATTTATCAATCAGTAATACCGATGTCCTAACGAAGTCGCATTTAGGCATTTAAGTTTGCATTACATTTCTTTTTGCGACCTTTGTTTTGCATCAGTCTGTATATCGGTCAAGATAACTAGTCGGCAATGTCGCTGGTACATGTCGACTTAACCACTGGTTCAAACCGACATGTTCCTATAACACATGGCCAATGTCACACATTGTTTTCATAAGGCCATTTTGCACTAAACATTGTCAATTTATATGCAGTAATAATGGCGGGTGAAGGATCCTCTAATCGCCCATTCTTCCGGGTATTTTACCATTTAACATATATACTTACTAATACATGCATACACTTTATCAATTTTTTGCTTTAATATAGTTCTCCACACAACGGAGAAACCCCGAACCTGTGGTGTTCGAGCTTGAACACCATACAATGGCAGAGGAGAGTCCGCGTTTCCACTGCACTTTGAATTAGCAGAACTTTGGGAAAACCCCAACTTTGGTGAGGACTAAAACTAGCCAATGAATAAAATCATGAAATTGTTTGATTTTCACTATTTGTTTTTAATTGCACATGTATATACATATATTAATAATGATTATTTTCCTGAATTAGTACATCCCGAGGGAAAGTGTACCACTTCTCCCCAGTGGTGGAACTAGACTAAAATTTTAGGAGGGGCAAAATTTACATTAGTTTTTTCCATCCAACAAGACAAATACAATTAGTTTCAAAAGTAAATTACAAAATTAATATTAACTAATAACGTAGTCTTAATACAAATAACTACTTCTGAATACTAGGATGCAGAATTAAGTGGTGGAGAGAGTTGCATTCTACGCAACTGTATCTTTTGATAATTTTGCAAAATCATCTCATTCTCAATTTCGATGCGTAGCAGAGCACAATTGAAAATTTGGGAGTACTATAGTGATTTAAATTTTTGGAGGAATTAATAATTGAGGTGGATTTGAATATGTATTTTAATATCTGAAAACATGGTCACGCTCAATATGAGGCTTTAAATGAAAATTTTGAATCTATAATACTAAAGGCCCAACGACCCAAGAAGCCAAGTCTTCTTCAGTATCTAATTTTTTTCTTCAATAATTTTACTACGCTCGTCGTCTGCAACTCTTCACGCCGTCTGCATCTGATCTTCTTATGATGTGCAGCGAAAATTTCCTCATGGGCGAACGCATCTCTACCTGGGACTGGGCGGAATCATCACCAATTATTTTTGAACCGGGCGCCCAAAGACGAGAGGTGAACTAACCCCCTTAGTTCGCCGGAATTTGGGGGAGGGGGGGGGGGGCGGCCGCCCCCCCCCCCCCCCGCACCGGCTCGCCCCCTAATTCCGCCACTGCTTTTCCCCAATGAGAATACCCTTGTGCTTAGGTGCTACGAGAGAGAGCGGATCATGAACTATTCGGGGCAAGGGAAGATCAAGGTCCTGTCCCCAAAGGGTTTCTTCGAATTCCTTTCCGGCAATAACCTGTAGATTGGGGACACCTTGTTTTTCAAGGTGATAGAAGTTGGGGGCCGATTGTCTTCAAGGTTATCATCATGCAAGGGGAGTGAGTTTATTGTATTTTCTATTATGATATTGGAAATAAGACAATTATTATTCATATTCGAAGTTTTATGTACTAATTTGTAAGAGTTTGTAAGGATTTTTAAAGTTATTTTAATGATTAATATTTTTCTAATAAGTTTACCACCTAATTTGAACAATATATAATTGACTACATGTGCGATTTGATCTGTGCATGATTTTTAAAACATTTTCCAACCGTACCATATAACACCATTTCCTGTTTTAATTCAAAAACATTGAACGAATAATTTTGTAGATCAAAATCAATCATTTTCATAAAATAAACTAATTGTCCTTTTTACATTCCCAAAAACACAAACTGATAATGGGACGTTGAGGGGAGAGAGAAACGCCAGACCGGAGACAAGCGTACCACCTCGACTTTCTTTTTAATTTCTTTTGTTTCTTAACCTTCAAAATCTTTACTTGTTGGTTGTAGTTTTCCCAATTATTCCACCATTTTAAATCTTAACATAACAATACTTACTTTATTGAATTTTAAAATAATACTTCATCATTTTTCAAAGTCAATACTTCTCAAATTTTTCATCTTAAAGTTCTACCTTTTCTTATCTACAATGTCGGTCGTCCATCGCACACTATGTCGTTGAAAGCGAGATATTGCGCGACTTCAGCAACCATTCTAATACATATCATGCAACGTCGCAGGCTATTCGTGAACGTTATTTACTTAGTTTCTTGCTCTTTTTACTTCGGTTAATATATTAACCAAGGTAAAAAAAACCTATTATTTACCTCAATTTTTTTACCGAGGTAACAATATTTTTTACTTCCCTAAACAAATAAATTGGAACCGAGACAAAACAACTTTTTACCTCGATTATTTGAGTTTAGTAAAAAAATTGAGGTAAAAAGGGCAAAATAATAGCTCATATTTTTTGGAGTGAATCTAAGTTTTGATCATGTAATTTTAAAATGTACGATTTCAATCATCGAACTCTTGAAATTGTTATGTGCTTGATCATTAGCGTCAAAGTGGGAGTCAACGCACTCAAAGTTTATAAATTTTTTAGAAAAGCAATCAAATTCTATTTAAATATCAACTAAATCTTTAATAAGTGAAAAGATAGAAATACCATTGAAACCACGCATTCTGTTATTTAAAAAATTAAAAAATTAAAGCATCCATTATTGGTGCATGGAAAAATAAATTGGGCTCTTCAAATCCCAAGACTCTGCCTCCTGTTAAGATTTAATGCTCGCTTTGACGTCGATGATCGAAGTCACTTATGTTTCATGATATCGATAATCAAAATCATGTGTGAACCCCCGACTTTAATGAAGTCTGCATGTATGTAATAACTAGGTTTAAGCGTAAATCATATTCTCTTATCTACTTTCTTCGACTATTTCCGACTATAACTCAAAACCCTACAAGAAATTTTAACATAAAACAAAATGAAATGAGATAAATAAATAAATAATGAGTAAATAGTATTAACAATGATAAAATATTGACTTATTTATAGGATTTGTTTAAGAAAGAGAAAATGAATAATAATAAGCCAGATTAAGAAGAAAGTGAGATATACAATTCGCACATCTAAAAGAGCAATAAATATAATAAACGAGTAAGAAATAACAATTCGACTTTTTAATTAAATAGCTATATTATTATAATTTATAAGAAAACCTGGCAATATTGGAATTGCAATTGAAATAAAAATATTTACGATTAGTTGGAATGTTAATCAAACAATTATAATAGTGGAATGTTATTGTTAAGTATCTTAATATAGAAATTATAATATTCTACCATTTCAAATGATAAAATATGAATGTTATAATATAATGAAATTAAAAGAAAAAAGAAAATAAAATAACAAGGAAGGAACAAGAAAACCGAAGAACGCATTAAAAGAATAAAGGGGGGGAAAACAAAGAAGAAAATGAGGCATGATAATTATAACGAAATTAAAAGGGGAAAATGATATTAGTAAGCAATGGAAAATGTGAAGGTCGGCCAAGGCTTGCAAATTGCATGCATAACTTATCCAAAGGAAGCTTGGAGAAATTACCTGACTACAAGTTGACATCAACTTGTCTCCCTTCATTTCCTTGCTATAAATAGCAGTCACACCAACAGAGTTCGAAGCCTCGCCAACTTAACATGGAAGCCATAAACCCATTCATCTAATTCACTTGAAAACCGACCGTAGCTTCATGTCTTCAGACCAAGCTTTCCGGGTGAGGAACCACATCGGCAACGATCTTGTGAGTGTTTTCATCACACTAACACAAATTAAATTAAAATTTGTGATTACATGTTATTTTATGCCTATTAATTTTAAATTTGTTATTTGATAATTTTATATAATGCACAAAATGTTTATAAATATCATGCTCGTTTCATGCTTATTATGCACGACGTGTACTTTATTATATTGTGCTTGTTTATTATGATACTATGTGAAATTAATTACCGATTATATGTGGATGACCGACTTGTACTTTATCTTGCCGTGTCAAGTTTGATTTCGTGCTACTTGATTACTTGTCTGTGTTTATTGGGATACTCGACGCGATTGGAGTTCGGTCTAGATCAGCGGGGAACGGTATTGACCGGACCGTACGACTATATCAACTACTCATGACATTTCTAGTATGCTAGCATAACCAATTGGTACTGATATGAGCTAGTAACTGAACATATTGGATGTGGTTGACGAATATGGATTTCAGGATTCTGATAGTCTTCGGCCACAACTGAAGGCTTTATTCCATGATACTAGTCACAGTAGGCATATAGGAACTTGACTGCGTTTTGGCATAACTAACATGTATCCTTTTACCATTTGCTAGGATCTATGTGGCTATTTACATTATGTGATCACTAAATATTAACTCGGTAAATATTGGCGATGGAAGCTCACTAAGAAATGAGTTTACTCTAGTTAATCAACCCTAACAGGTGTAGCAAAACAGTTAGAGTGAATTACAGTGATGCCTTTACTTCTTTTGGGGAAGGATCTTGGGCGAATCTTAGAATCATTTGGTTATGATGTATATAGTTATGTAAAATATTAATGTAAAACCGGTCCTTACCGGATCCTTTAGAACTTTTGCATGAATTTTAAGTGAAAACTCATGTTTAATACTTGTATTAAGACTTTCACTATAATAGTAAGTTAGGTTTTGGATTTTCTAAAATTCTTCCGCATAACTGTATTTGCTTGTTACTGAATTTAAGTAATCCGACCAGTTGGATTATGGTAACGCGTTTAGGTCCGATATGATACTTGCGTTGAGCAAGTTAGTCATGGATATGGGGTGTACATCATGCATTTTGAAGTTACACAATCAAAACATGGATTTAGTAATAGCTCGATGATTAAAAGTACAATTTAATCAAATTTCACATGATGTCTGTCATTGTATGTAATTAAAATCATTGTTGGTCAAATACGTGTTAATTTTTTTGTCAAATGAAATCATTGTTAAAATCGAAAGGAGTTTTAATTTGATCGTGTCAAATACTCCCTCCATCCCACCTATTTTTGTACTCTTGGTTTTTTAACACTATTTTTTATCAAAGTTTGATCGCATATTTGAATAAATATATGAACAACAATATTATCGTATATGATATTGTTCAATTCATCGTAACAAGTTATTTCTAAATATTAACTTTTTATTTGCCGTTATTATATGTGGGTAAATATTTTAATGGTCAAACATGTTTTTTGAACAGCGTAATAATTCTCTCTCCGCAAAAATAGTTGGGATGGAGGGAGTATAGTTTAAATATATTTTTTGTCATATTTAATATATTTTAAATATTTTTTAGGGATAAATACATTTATAACCCTGACTTTTGGTTGAAAATACCAATATAACCCTACAATATCAGAAAATGCCAATTTAACCCTAACTAATTAATATATATGTTGATCTAACCCTAACTTTCAAAAAATTGTGAAGATATAGCCTAGTACCCTAATTCCGGTATTGACCGATGACATTCCAGCAATGACTAGAAACTGAAATGATCAAAATAATCTTGACTAAGATGCTGAAAAATGAATACCCATAATACCCTTGTGCCGTTACTAATTTTCTTCTTCTTCACCGTCGCAGCTCCACTGTGACCGCTGCTTCTCCGCTGGAAACCGTCACTGCTCTGTTGCTTCTCCTCCGGAAAACACCGCCACTAAGCACCAACAAAGTAGCACTAAAAAATCTTCCAAACTCCACCGCACGATTGTGTTCCCATGCCCCATCAATTTGCCGCCTACTCTTCCGCTACCACAACTGAGTACGACAAAGAAGGCACCGCATCGAAGAGTGTGTAATCGGCGTCTCCATCGTCATTCTACGGGTTTTGGGAACCGTAACCACTGCTCAGCCTCCCCATACCCACACCATCAAAACCCTAACCACCGCTCATCCCCACATTCGCTCCGCCCTACCGCGACTCAATCCTCACCGTCGCTTCACCTCCCACCACTGTGACTCAATCCCCACCGTCGCTCCACCTCACTCAGCCCCCAAGCCGCGACTTAGCCTCCACCATCACTCCGCCTCACCGCGACTCATCTCCACTGCGACTCAATCCCTACCGTCGCTCCGATTCATGCCATCGTGACTCAATCCTCACTGCCACTCCGCTCCGCCTCGCTCAGCCCCACCGCAAACCCTAGCATCATTGAAAACCCTAAAACCATGCCGCTCCACCTCGCTCAGCCCCACGCCGCCCGTCACCCTCTAAGCCACCCCACCGAAATTAGGGAGAACGATTTAGATGGGGTGAAATTGGAGGACGAAGAAGGGGGGGGGGGTGAAATCGGGGGGACGAAGAATAAATGGGTCAGGAGGAAGAAGAAAAAGGTAATAAGGGAAGAGGTAGTTCAGTCATTTCACATTTTAAATTTTTTAAAAATCAAGGGCAAAATTGTCTTTTCCACAAAATCCGGTCATCTGAATGTTGACTAACAAGTCAACGGAGTCAAATGTTAGATTGACACTTTCTGAAATTGTAGAGTTATATTGACACTTTCAACATAAAATCAGGGTTATTTTATCACTTTAATCTATTTTTTATTAAATTATTACCACCGACCACCTCGTAAGAAGGAAAGTTGATCGACACACAATAGAACCTTTCCCATCCCACCGTCAAGCTCCCGGAATCTCCCCAAATGTGTCAGATATAATCTGTACCTGCTATCGACATATCTCAGGTTTTAGGACTTCCCATGAACGGCGCTGGAAGGGACGCGCCGCCGGTGGACGGTGGAGAATTCCTCCTGAACCTCCTCAACAGAAGGCCTACTCACCACCACCACCACCAACAACAACCTCCGCCACCGCCGCCGAATCAGATTCTCACCAACGACCCCGCCGTCGCCGCTTTCGGTCCCACAGTTCCCGTTTCCGTTCCCCACCACCACCGGCTCTTCCCCTCCGGCGCCCCTCCTCCTCCGCCATGGGCCCAGCAGTTCCAGCAGGCTTCTCCGCCGACCCACCTCGGCCCGCACGACTACTATTTCCAGAGCCCTAACCCTAGCCCCAATCTCAACCACTTCCTCCCCGCGGCGTCTCCGCCGGGGAACACCCAATTTGGTGCTCGGAATTCAGGGTTCGTGGCCCCCAATTCGACTTTAAGCTCAGCCCACCAGCAAGATGTCAAAGATCTCGTCTTTGGGTCCATGAGGGCGAGTGAAGGGTCTTTCAATCCTCTAGCGCCACCAATGCAAAATGAGAAAATTTTAGACCTTTTGTTACCTCCAGAGGATAGGAGAAATCTGGAATTTTTGCGGTTGAAGTCGCGGAGGAGGCAGTTGGGATTAGATGGCAATGGGAGAGATAATGTTTTTGGAATGAACTCTCAGAACCCTAGTTCAAGTGATGGTAGTAATAGAAGAGGGACAGGCTATTGGGATGGACCAGGGAATAGCTCCAATAGCCATGGCGCTGTGGCTCCTCCTCCAGGAGTTTCTAACCAGCAGAACAATGGTGGAGGTGTAATGCGCGGCAGGGAGTTGAGGTATCAAGGTGGTGGTGGTGGTAGGAATGAAATGGAGAGGAGGTTGTCGGCTGTGGATGGTAACCGGGGATTAAGTCGGCAGGTTGATCACCCTGGTCCTCCGGCAGGGAGTATATTGCGATCAGCTCCGGCTTCTGTTATTGAGGAGTCTATGATGGCGAATCATGCCGCGACTAATGAGACCGGCAGACAACTTGGTAATGGGATGATGATGGATGGGAGAAGAGCGGATGATCTTGGAGGTAATGCTGATATGGATGAATTGGAGGAACAGCTTGTGGATTCTCTTGGTCTTGGAGATGAAACGGATGAGAAAACTGATCAAAAGAAACCTCAAGGAATGCGAGATAAGGTAATTGGAATAAGAATCTTGAACATTGACTTTTTTTCTGTATGACATGTTTATGTAATTCCAACCCCAATGCGTAGTTATCATTCCTAGTGTGGTTAGCTAGTGAAAGAAAACTTCTTTTGAAGGTAATCTCTGATGTGATTTATGTGCAATTATTGCAGTTCATTTAGTATGAAATGCTAGGCTTTGGATTACACTGTCTTATTCAATTTATGTAGTAAGGCTTCAGCTTAGGAGTAAAACATGGATGAACTAGGTGAGTCCTTTAGCTCGCCCATATTTATCGTCCCACCACAACCTTAATTTCTCCCCCTCTTCTTCAGAGTTAATCACTGTTCTAGTAAAAGGTGTCTTGCACCTTAATATTTTTGTCTTTTAACTTTTTCTTTTTAAAAAATATCCTTTTGAACACTTGGTTGTGTTGACAATGGTGGTGTTGTGACTTTTGATGACCTGAAATGGTGTGATGATCAATCTCTTGTGTGCAGTGGTCCATTATTAGATTTTTTTCTTTCGTATTTATATAATTGCTTAAATCAGAATTTCACGTGTTTAGGGGCTAAAAGCTGATGACAGTTGTAGAAATTTAGTGACTTTCTTACTCTGCCTTATTATTTTTATTTTTTCGATTTAAATTTTAGATTTTAGATCATCCAGTCTTTTGAACCTGTTCAACTTGCTGGTGCAATGCATTCATTCATTCATTGTAATCACGTTCACTGAATTCTTGTATCCTAGTTAATGTTACTAGGAAGAATTTTTATAGTGCTTGTGCTCACATTTTGGTGCCTAGAAAATTTCACATTTTAGTTAAATCTTAATTTCAGCATGGATACTATTTTGCTGGGGTTGATGAAAACTTGAAATGGTTTTTTCGCTACTATCTGTATACTCACCTATTGTGGTTTCCCTTTGCATCTGCTTCATTTACTTGTTTTGAGTTGAGGAATTAGCCGGAGTTTTTTTCCCTTGTGAACAGGAATATAGATCTGATAAAAGGGGACAGTATATGATGGGCCAAAGGTTGAGGCTATTGAAAAGACAGATTGCATGTCGAGGTGATATTGATAGGTGGAATGCTCCTTTACTTGCTATTTATGAGTCACTGATTCCAGCAGA
>JAULKM010029662.1:0-13734 GCA_032355605.1 Rubia tinctorum | reverse complement strand
CACGGCGAGCATCGAGCCCGATGTTCTCACACCTTGAGATTCCTTGCTTGATGGCTCAACTTGCAGGGTAATATTTGGGGAATGAAGGCCAATGGCACCCCGACCTCCTGGGGAGACCTACATTTCCTATCCTTACTATCTGGGGTAACAACCATATTATAACCCCATGATGGGGGGACTTGGTCTCATCTATGTTATATGGTCCCACAACAGATATACTTGATCTCATCGGTGGGCGCTTCCCAACTGTCGAACCTGTATGTAGATCCTCACATGGGCTGGCAAGGAAATGATGTAGGAGATTCCTTGATGAGGGAGTTGGATAGACTAATTGGCTCTTCCGTCTAGGTATTTTCTTCCCCATTTAGCCCTTGGATTATGGCTACTCGATGGCTCACAGAGATGAAGCCTCCTGAAGGACTCTTCACCTACAGTGGGGATACAGACCCTCGAGAATTCATACTGACCTTCCTCAACCTTATGAATTTACGAGATTTCAATAAGAAATTGACTTGCAAGCTAATAGAGATTTACCTTTGGTGAAAGGCTCAAGAATGGTTCAAGTTAAACAAATGGTCGTTGCATTCTTATAGGGACTTCTGGAAAGCCTAGTTAAGCCAGTTCTTCTAGAAAAATAAGACTCTAGCCGAGCTATACCAGAGTAAAACAAGACCGGAGGAATCTACTGAGGCATTTTACAATCGTATGTGGATGAAAACCTTGGTGTGATTGACCGCACTGAGGATGGAGTCATATTAGGATACATGAACGGGATGAGAAATCTAGAACTTTATAAAAAGTTGGTCTCGAAGACCCCTACATGTAACACCCCAGATCTAGGACCCACTTGCTAAATGCAAGTATCGGGTCGGACTGGGCGTGCTACCGAGAATCCAACGGATCAGATTATTCAATTGTGGTAACGAGCAATTACAATTATGCAGAAGCAATTTAGAAAATACAAAACTCTAACTTACTGTTACAGTGAAAGTCTTAATACAAGCATTAAACATGAGTTTTAACTAAAGTACAGGTAAAGATTCTAAAGGATCCGATTAAGATCAGTTTTACATTAATATTTTACATAATTGTAATACAATCTAAACCAAAACGTTCTAATATTTGCCCAGGATCCTTCCCCAAAAGAAGTAAAGGCACCAGTGAACTTCACTCTAACTGTTCCGCTACACCTGTTAGGGTTATTTAAACTAGAGTAAGCTCCTTGCTTAGTGAGGTTTCATCGCCAATAATTACCGAGTTAAAATTTAGTGATCACATAATGCAAATAGCCACATAAATCCTAGCACATAGTAAAAGGATACAGGTGGGTTATGCCAAAATGCAGTCAAGTTCCTATATGGCTACTGTGACTGACATCAGGGCATAAACACTTCAGTAGTGCCCGAAGGCTATCACAAATCCAGAAATCCATATTCGTCAACCACGCCCAATATGTTCAGTTACGAGCTCGTGTCAGTAACAATTGGTTATGCTAGCATACCGGAAACGCCATGAGTAGCCGGTCTAGTCGTACGGTCCGGTCAATACCGTTCCCCGCCAAACTAGACCGAACTACAATGGCGTCGGGGACCCCGATAACACAGTCAAGTAATCAAGTAGCAAGCAGTCAAATTTGACACGGCAAGATAAAGTACAAACCGGTCATCCACATAAAATCAGTACATAGTATTATAACAAACAAACACAGTATGATAAAATACACGATGTGGTTAATTAATATAAAGTAGAACAATAAACATAAAGAGATCATAATATTGATTAACATTTCATGCCTTATATAAAATTCTCAAATGACACAATTAAAATTAACAGGCATAAAAAATATTCAATCATAACTTTTAATTCAATTCGTGTTAGGACGATGAAAACACTCACCGGATTGAATGTAGTTTCAGTGTTTTGAAATTAACACAACTTCGTTGTTTCTATCCAAACAACTAAATTTTCCTGTTTTTTTATATGTAAGAAAGAAGGGGGAGAGAAAGATTTCTTCAGAACGAATTCTGAAGAATCAATCCCCCTCCCGGTATTTATAGAGGGGCTTGGCCGGTTTATCATCTAGCCGACTCCATCGCATAGCACATGGTTCAAAGCTTAAAGAAGTGACTGCCTTATATGGACAAACAAAATTATTGCAGCATAATTATGCACTTTCAATGTTGAATGTTCAATATTTTCAAGCTTGCATGTCCAAACAAGGCAAATGGCTGCAAAGCCATACACCAATTACTCATGGTGTCTTTGGGATGGGGTTGACCGCCCACCCCATTTGCTACTATTTATTTTTTTTCCATTAATTTCAATTATAATGTAAATATATATTATATATATTTTTCTTATTTATTATTAGTAATATTTTTTTAAACGTGTTAATATTTCAATTTCAATTGTAAATTTCAATGTTACGAGATTTTATTATCGAATTTCAACAACTTTCATATTTAATTAACAATTAAAATTTTTGCCAATATATTAATTTCAATTGTAATTCAAATATTATGTGAAATTATTTCAAAATCTTAAAAATATAGATATTTAATTAACGACTCAATTCATTATTTGTTAATGACTTATTCTTATTATTCTTTTAAATGTGTGAAGCGTATATCTCGTTTCCTTTCTAATTTGGCGTACTATTATTTATTTTTCCTTTCTCAAACAATTCTCTAAATAAGTCAATGTTTTATTATTGCTAATATTATTTATTTATTTATCTCATTTCATTTTATTTTATGTTAAAATTTCTTGTCGAGTTTGGAGTTATAGCCGAAAATAGTCGAAGAAAGCAGATAAGAGAATATGATTTTCGGTTAAGCCTAGCTATTACATACGTACAAACTTCATTAAGGTCGGGGGCTCACAGAGAGAGTAGAGTTCTTAAACAAGAGAGTTAGGAGCATATGTGCTAATGAAGAAGGGGTCAGAGCCGACCCAGTTATAGTAGAACAAAATTAAGTAAGGGACATTAAGACACAAGATTTAGGGTTGTAGGATATAGAACGTCAGGGTATAAAGTCAAGAGTTGACTCGAACTCAAGGCAGAGTCCAAGATTTGATGGGACAAATGACAGGAAATCTTAGGCAACCAATCGAGCAAGGTTGGAGTCACATGGATAGATCTATAGAAAAATATATATTAAATTGTTGAGATACTTTTGGGTGATCTTACGAATCGGGCGTCCCATGGCACTGAACAAGAGAAAGAATGTGACTCCACAGAAGGATCTAGGGTTAGTTGTGAATAGAAGCTAGAGCAACAGTGGTAGCATATAACTTTGAAAAAAGTACTTACTGTCTCGATTTTGCACCCTGTAGTGATCATACAAGTTAGGAATAAGACCCCGATGATAGATCAGGGAGAAGTCAAGGTTCAATGATGAACTAGATGATAAAGTAACCAATAATTGGGTGGAAACAATAACTCTAACCTTTCGGCCCTAGGATATATGGATAAAAGGTGGGTGAGTTTTTCTATATTCCAATTACTTAAAGTACCCAAACCTTGGACCATACTATATGTTCCAAATATTTTTAGCGTTCAGGAAGAATCATCTTAAGTCCATTGCAAATACCGTGACAAAGGAAGGCTTGAAGAGAAGGAATACTGGAAAGAGGCCAATAAATATCTATGGTGTAGGAGTTCGGAGCACAGGATAACAAAACTTTTTATGACTTAGTTGAGGTACTCGTCCAAACTCTTGGTCACAGGTGTCTATGATCAACCTTGCTCTGAAAAGTAGATGCAGTGAAAGTGGTACGCCAAATGATGAGAACCCTGTTTTAACCAAGGTTATTAAAGGTACCCTCTCTACCATAGGTAAACCAGCTAAGCGTGTGATTGTTCCTAGTTCCCCTCAGTCATTTGCTTGTTATTCCTTTCTTGAAAACCTGAAAGACAAGATAGATGACTTGCCCTATAAGATAGAAGTTAGTAATCCCACCAATGACTTACCTTACAACTAGTCATGTTACCAATAAACTTAACCACACTGACTTAAAGAGATACAAAACTATACTTTGCGTGGACTGGTTGCTAAAAAACCTGCTAGTTAAATTGTCATACGAAAGAAGTTAAGATATATTAGGTGGGGAAAACCAAAGATTGAGGTAGGTATAGGACGAAATAGGTCATCCTCATTAATGGCTACTGGTGTCAAGGCCCGAAAGATAATAAAAGGGCAACTTGAATGTCAGCTTATATAAAAAATAAGCTCGCAGATCAAGTGAAAGGGAAGATATACTCGTAGTTCAAGACTTTACAGAGAAACTCGTAAGTTTTCCTCTCTAAAATAAAACTAAGTTTACCATTGAGCCACTCCAATTTCTCAAAATCCTTATCACATGGCCCTTCTAGAACTATATTAGTTGAAAGTACAACTCGAGGATTTGTTAACTCGAGGGTTTATCCGATCGAGTACACCACCTTAGAGAGCCCAGTAATTGGATTGTTAAGGATAAGATAGCTCTATGCAGATGTTTATCTTTATTCAGGTGTAAATAACGTGATAATTAGAAATTAGTGTTCTCTTTCCATCATTGAGGAGTTGTCCAATCAACTCCAAAGAGCAGTGGTAGTTTCAAAACTGGATATGCAGTCCAGGTACAATCAATCACAGATAAGGAAGGGTGATGTGCCAAAGAAATCTTTTAAACTTCTATAGGGTCATTACAAATTCTTGTTAATGTTGTTTGAAGTGACTAACGTGTTGTCCGCGTTCATGGATCTTATGCATCTAGTTTTACGTCCGCACCTATATAAGTTTGTCTTTATTTTCCCTAATGACATTCCAATACTAGAGAAATGACCTACGACTTCTGTTCTACAACATATATGACTTCGGTTATTTTAACTAACCAAAGTCTCATCAAGATAATGAGTTACAGATGGAGAATATATAACAACTACTTAAGGAACATAAGTTGTATGCCAGGTTTAGCAAGAGTAAATTTTGGCTAAACCAAGTGAAATATTTTGGACCGTGATGAGCTAGGGAGGGATATCAGTGAATTCTTCTAATGTTAAAACCATCCTAAGTTGGAAGGTGCCAACAAATAGCACTGAGATTTGGAGTTTATAAGAATGGTTACATACTATAGGCATTTTGCTAAATATTTCTACAAATCATTGTATTCGATGTTCCATCTAACCAGGAATGGAGTCAAGTATGAATGGGAAGAAAAGACAGAAGCCATTTTCCTAGAATTCAAGAAGCGATTGACAACTTCCCTGATCTTTGTGCTACCCGGAAAAAGGATCGATTTGGACTATATATCGATGCTTTGGGAGACAGCTTAGGGTGTGTCTGTTGACACAAAAAGACCATGTGAATGCCTATACTTCTTGAAAATTAAATCCCTATTATGAGAACTACCCCACACGACCTCGAACTCATCACAACAGTGTTTGCCTTGAAAAAAGGGCGACACTAGATATATAGTCACGCTTGAGGTAATTCCTGATCATGTGGATCTGAAGTACATTTCCTCTCAACGAGACTTGAATAGGCGCCAACGACTGTGGATGCAATTTTTGGAGATTACGATTGTATGATCATTTTTTATCCTGGTAAGGAGAATGTAGTGACAGACGCCTTAAGCTGGAAGGCTAACTTGGCGCAGATCATAGTGAGAAAGACCAAGTTGTTATCTTAGTCCAAAATTTTGAACTATAAGGTTAGACCTGGCCGACTCATATTTTTTTAACCTGAAGGCATGGTCTATTTTAGTCACGGAGATCAAAATGGCTTAAGAATCCGATGGGACCTTGGAAAAGAGTATGAAGTTGCCTTAGAGGAAAGTTTCCGGACTTTGAAAGTAAAGGAATATTGAAATGTAGAGGTAGGTTCCACTTATCTCAAGGTTCAAGAATAGAATAAAGGGAATTATAGAAAGTTTACCCATCCTGTATATACGGTACCCCCTAGGAGAATCCAAAATATATTAGGACTTGAAACAAAATATTGTTGTGAAGACACAAAGAGAGACTTTTCGGAATTCGTGGCATGATGTTAGGTGGGTCAGCAACTCAAAACTAAGCATAAAAAACCGTCAGGGTTATTATAACCATTAGAAGTTCCAGGGTGGAAGCGGATTATCTCACAATAGATTTTGTAACCCAATTACCATGGACGTGGAAGCGTTATGATGCGATTTGGGTGGTAGTTGATAGATTGATCAAAGTGGCTTATTTTCTACCAAACACGTTAAAGTATTCTCTAGAAAAAGTTGACGCCACTCGATACTCAAGAAATCATAATGTTGTACGGGGTGTTTGGAACTATTGTGCTGAACACCCCACTCTTGGGAAAGAAACGGAGAAAAAAAGATTCTCCCACAAACTATCTAGTATACCTTATATTGAGGAATCTAGGAAAGAGTTAAGATGATAGGGCAGCATTTTCATTCAGACCAGAGTCAACAGGAGAGCTTTGCGGACCATCGAAGAAAAGACTAGGAGTTTGAATTTGGTGACCGAGTATCACTGGAAATAATCCAAAAGGGGTCTAGTTCGGCATGGTAAGAAGAGAGATCTAATTCCTAGGTACATTGGCACATTTCAGAGTTCCCAACGAGTCCGACTGGTTGCGTACCGAATTGACCTACCTAGCTCAATGGGGGAAATTACATGATGTCTTTCATGTATCACTCCTGAAGAAGTACCACCCTGACCCTGAAAAAGTAGTAAAACACGAGGATTTAACAATAAATGAAAAACTAATGTACGAGGAGAATCACGTAAAGATACTGGATTGGAAAATTAAGAGTTCGTGTAGTAGAGAGATCCCTATGGTTTTAGTGTTGTGCAGAAACTATAAAATTGAAGAAGCAACTTGGTAACTAGAAGTCAAGCAACATGAGGGATAATTACCTAGAGTTGTTCATAGGAAAGATGTGAATTTCGGTGAAGAAATTCATTAAGGGAGGGGGGGATTGTGAGCCCGCGGACCTTAAAAAATTCAATACATATGCAATAATTAAGTTTAAGCCCGAATAGGTGTAACAATGCAGATAGAATGAGATCTCCTGTGCGAAGCCTTTACTTCATTTGGGGATATGATCCTGGATGAGCTTTTGAAGCTAGAAATTAGTTCAGAAATTTTATTGCTAAACCATGTAAAATACTAATTACAAGACTTTCATTGTAATAGTAAGTTAGGTTTTCAATCCTAAAATCCCTTCCGCATAATCTGTATTGCCCGTTATTGCATGTAAGTAATTCGATTAGTTGGATTCTTAATAATACGCTCAGGTCCGACCTTGCTCTTGCGTTGAGCAATTTGGTTGGAGTTTTGGGGTGTTACAATTCGTCTGGGTTAATGTACGTACAAAATGCGGTATGATATCGCCAAATGAAGTCCGCACATAGTTCTCATCCGAATCGCTACGAATATGCATTTGGTCAATGAAATTAGTAATAATTAAATTAGAATATTAAAGAATTTACATTTTAAACAAAATATTGCTCAGCTCAATCGGCACACAACTACTTGAACCTTCGCCGCCAACCATGATTGCTGAAAATCATATTGTCACGGATGAAATGTATAATGATAGATAGAAATTGGTCTGATTAAAATCAGTTCAATTAATTATTTGAGTCGAAATGCACATGCGGAATCGTGGAAATATCGGTATAACCGAATGGTTAACCCATATAAGTACGACGTCTCATTTAAATAAGAAGAGAAAAATATGAATATGCGACGTCACATATCTATCGCATAGGCCGAAGTGGGAACGACTGTCGAGCGACGTCGCATAAAAACCCGATAGCAACATTAAAAAATAGTAGAAACCAGAGAATGTACAAGTTCTAAATGAATGTAGGGGACACATAATCAAACTAAAAGATAGGAATTAAATTTGTAAACCCTAAAACCCTAATCTGTAGGAACAATTCGAAATAAACAATATAGAACACATAATTCACACATCATATACATAACAATGTCTATGAAAAATACAAAATTTAAAGAAATCTAAAGAATCAAGAAACGATACCTTTGAGAAAAATGGTTGAAGGACTGTTGGAATTCGAGGGAAAGTTAAAAGTTTGAAATGATTTATGAGGTGGGCTCCATATATATATATATATATATATATATATATATATATTCATTTAGAGCCCTTGTGAAATCAACTCGGCTAGTACGACGTTACACCTAAATCAACCCGATCGACATAAGAGCCAACGTCGGTAACTCTGATTTGGGGCCTCACCATTTCATCCCACTAACATAGCAAATGGGCCCGCGTTTGACCAAAACAAATATAATTGATCTTAATAACACTTTATAGTATATTAGAAATACTTATTGTATTTTATAATTGTCCATGAACTTTATTAATGTCCTGTTCGATTGGAATCGATTTTACCACACCCGGTGAAATTTTGGGTTTTTACACTTTGGTCCCTCTAAGAGGGTGTGAGAGGAAGAAATGCAAAATTGTAGATTCCAATTTTCAAAATCGGGGCATCAATGAATCGGGGTATTCGTCCCTTATTTTTATTAATATTAATTTCATTAATGCCGTTACGATTAGCGCTAGAAGGATTATAATTTTCTCCACATGGAATCACATAAAATTACATTTCCTTGCATTTTTATGAATTAATAAGATAATGAAATTTCGGGCATCATTTTTTAAAGCGCTAGTACATTGTCTAGGCTAAATTATGGATCGTTAGTTATAATTATGCAAAGGTTAATTGGAAAATCTTGGCTGGGAAGTCTCCATGGGATCATGCCTGTTGATTTATCATTTTCGGGGATTATAAGTTTGACTGAGAATGACAAGGGTTCAGAGTCGTTGTTGGGACTACAAGCGAACTTTCTAATTTTTTTGAACTTAGGTTCCTCTACGAATGTGGGAGAAGTGAAAATGCAAATTTGGAGATACCTTAATCTAATTCACATTGTCAGGTCCAAGATGTTCCGATTTAGGCCTGAACGGGTTAATGGAACGGGCCAAAATATTAACAGGCAGTATATGAAGAAACTTTGCAAAAATTACACTATGGCCCAAACTTTCTTGCATGCTCACTATGTGTTAGAACTCTACACCCGACCATAAGGTCAAATGTTTGATATGGAGATTATGTGTACTGTCTAATGGGATGCAAATCGGGGTAATCGTCCATCATTTGTATTAGTATTTCCATCAATACTCTTAATATAAACGTTATGGGAACGATAATTTTCACCACATAGAATCACATGAAATTTATTATTCTTGGTTTTTTATGAAAAATATTTTAAAAAAATTCGTCCATCAGATTTTAGAAAGTGCTAGTACCTGGTCTAAAGTAAATTGTAGATGATTACTTATAAGTATATGAGGGGTTAACTGGAAGAACTTGTGGAAGACTATGTGGAATAAGAGCGGTTTCTTTGTTACTCTCGGTTATTATAAGTTCGACTAGACATGACAACGTTTCTTTTTCGAACGATCGGAATCGTGTTTGAGAAAACCAATGAACTTTTTAATATTTACACTTAGGTCCCTCCAAGAAAGTGGTAGAAGTCAAATTGCAAATTTGAAGATAACATTTTTTATTCATATTTTCCTGACACTGTTGTTCCGATCTTGGATTAAAAGGGTCGACAGAAGGGGCCTCAATATTGAAATGGAGTATTTTACGACACTTTTTGAAAATTACCCTTTGGCCCTCGTGTTCGACTTCGTAGGTTTGGCGCCTAAAGTGAACCTAAGGCCGAACAGAAACTGACGTTGGTCATAAGGAAATTTCCAGTGGAAAATGTAAATTTGAGACAAAAATCTGAAGCAAAATTTCCCCCAACCAAAATTTCAAGTCTTTAATATCAGAACCAATACCCATTTCTCATCTTCAACACACTTTCTCCAAACCCTACTCAACACCATCCTCTCCATTCACACCACTACAACAATTCAAGATTTCAATCAATTTATTTTTCTCAAACATCAACAAGTATCCGATGATGGAGCATCTCCGGGTTCAAATTAATTGATTTAGTTTTCCATACATTCAATGTTAATTTAGCAATTTAATTATCATACCTTCTATAGGTTATTTTTGTCATTGATCAAATCTTGTATATTTTCATGAGGTATGATGATTGTATTACATGTTATATAGTGTATATTGTTTTTGTTTCCAAGATGATGCCATGTTTTTAAGGAATGAGAAAAAAATGCATAGGTTATGGCTGATTGTGTACAATAATTACCTATTTGTATGAACACAATATGAATGTCCGACGTCGGCCACTGTTAGTCCGCCTTTGCAATAAACAACGGAATTGAGACTGACATTGTACATGTCAATAAAAAGCATGAAATATTTTTAATGACCGACGTCGCACGTAGGTCGACCTTAGCGACATCAATCATTATAGTTTGCGACGTCTCTTTTACCAATATCCATTTTTCCCAAGTTGACATTCACTTCGTCTACGTATGATTATATTATGTGTTTTTCGTTTCGGGACTGTCCATTTCTAACCTTAATTATTTTTCTTGTGCATCGGGTATAATAGGACAACGAGAATTATCGATTGATTGTAGATGGATGACTTATCATTTCACTAGTCGCTCTGGCATTGTCAATGCCTTACAACGTAGACAATATGGAGGTTCAATGCAGTTAATGTTTAAATTTAATATCATTCTTATGTATTATTATATATTGTAACATGTATTTATAATATATGTTACAGTTTTGCGGATTTTAACATGTCATTGTTAATTTTCGCATATGAATTTTATAAAAATTGATGGTTGTATGATGTTTGACCATTTCTAGAGTAATCCAATACTGAATAACATGTAATTGCTATCAACGAACGATTTTTTGTTTTATCAAATATTTAATATTATTATTGTACCAAAAACATTCTCTCCACAATTAATCCGCGACGTCGCACGTACTGGTGATCATGCGACACATAAGCGACGTCACATATAGAACTGGCATGTAAATTTTTGCTACATCGGTTGTTCAAAATGACATTGTATTAATTACCATTCCACGTCAGCATGCACACGACATGGGTGCATGTTGTCGCTGTTCTTTACAACGATGTCGGCTGGACCGACGTCGTACACTTTCCTCTCACATCGCGTGTCTTGTTTGTATGGAAAACGTAGTTCATCTTATATATCGATGTCATGCTGAACGACGTCACAGCTCTGGTATCCTATCACCAAACTTAGTGCTATGAGCGAAGTCGCACTTAAAATCTGCCGGCGTCGCTCGAGAAACTTAGGTAAAAGATATTTTTTACCTCGGTTATGAACCGAGGGAAAAAAATACACCTTTTGATTTGGAAACATTTATCTCGGTTTTTTCATGGCTGAAAACCGAGGTAAAAACTCTTGTAGAACCGAGGTAATAGGTGTTGTTTCTTGTAGTGCTTCTCCTTTCCTAAAGCCATTTTCTCCATAACTTTCTCAATTCTCCTCTGATTCACCTTCACCATATATCAAAATCTTCGTCTTTCCAAGGCCAACAAAAACCATTGATCACTTTATCCATAAAAATTACCATTTCCCCCAGAAAAATAGAACTTTAGTTTGGCCAGATTTTGAGTTTTCTTCCAAAACTAAATTTTTGGTCCATTCTAGCTGTTGGAGTTTACTTCTGGAGGATCTAGGAGGAATCCCCCACACTTCTAAAGTGAGGAAATAATCCCAATCATCACCTTGAAATATTGGGCCAATTTTGATTTATTGGAAGAATTTGAGTTCTTATGTTTCTTGGATATGTGCATGCTTGAAGTTTGGAGGTATTTGTGTGATATTGGGATTGTTATGGGAGAATATTTGTGTAGGGGTGTTTGGTAGGAAGTCTTGTGTTTTATTGGTGATTATTACTGGTGCTGCTTGTTATTGTATATCATCATGCCTCGTAGACGGAGAGGGGAAACTAGTGTAACTTTTATGGGGATGAGTACACTCCGTCAGGAGCACCAAGAGCGGTGGGGTCATCTTGTTGAACTCCCCATCCAAGAGACAAAGTTTATAGACGTGAGGAGCCTTAAGGACCTCAAGCTCTACAAACCAGTCCAGGTACTCTTGTGGAGAATTGGGCTCAAGGAATTCACTAAGGTGGTAGCCCCCACCTATACTAGGTATACCCTAGAGTTCCTATGCACCATTTCGAAGGCCACCAATTGGTAGGGAGATAAGATACTACCCCTGTCCCAATTCAAGCTTCACACTTTGTCTTTCAGCAGTTGGCTCAAAAAATGTTTGATTCTTAATATATTTTATTGAGGATAATTAAAACTTGTAAAAAGTTGATATTATGAAAATATATGTTATAACTAATCAAAAAAGATATCACTCAATAATATTTATACTTATACAACTATTCAATTTTGGGGTCAAAGTTAAGAAATTTTGACAAAATGAATAGTTAAATTGCAGCTTGAATTGGGACAAAGGGAGTAGTTAGATTCCACTTGGGAGGTGTTGCCCGTTCTATGACCCATATGGAGATAGCTCATATCTTTATGTGGAAGTTCTACAGGAGGATTAGGAGGTATGACGAGTCGGTTGTTGGTTTTGATGTGCATACGGTCTGTCCCTCCATCACCCGATGGCCCCGGGGAGGGAGAGTAAGAACATTGATATAGTCCACCCGGTGCTAAGATATGTAGCACAACTTCTGAGTGTGGTGGTCAATTTCCATGGGTAGGAAACGACATGCACTAATAAGGACTGTAGGATCTTGTGATCTATCTGCATTGGGAAGAGTTGTCTTGACTTGGTGGACAAGTTCATTTGCCACTGCATCAACCTCTCCAAGAACTAAACGGGGAAGACAGATATCAGGGGGATGATTTCACTCTTAGTAGAGCATTTGAGCTTTTGGTGAGCAATGAAATTTGGGAGAACCTAAATGTTTCCTACACTCTTACTCCTGCAGTCATGAAGGAAGCAAATATGATCGAGGTGGAGGATGACATCACCCACTGGCTATACAAGGGCCAACATTTCATGAGATTTCCCCAGGAAGGTAAGACTGCACTGGCCAAGACCTTCTTGATACATGATTTGATTATACAGCTTGACAAGGACTCCTAAGTGATATTGGGTGTCTAAATGGAAGATGTTGAGCAGGAGGAGGATGACCATGTTTTGGAGCAGCCATCATAGCCCTTACCCACCGACCACCAGTTCGCTCAACCGGCCCCAGATCTTTAGCAGTTTGTGCTACCCCCTCAGTCCCTAGAGTTGGTACCTCCACCGATATTTGAGTAGCCCCCAGTGCCACAACCCCTAGTTGAGCAGGTATTTGGAGCACCACAACCTTACCAGGGCCCTAATCACATTCAATAGGAATCTTACCATTCTACAGGGCATGGTGGCGGTGATTCTCGCAGGCACAACGTCTCCTACAATTACGATGATTTTACATAGTCTAGTAGGCTTAGTGGGCGTAGGGCTCCTTCTACTCTTGAGCCACACCGCCACAGCGTGTCCATTCCCCCTCAGCACAGGACAAACTCATGGTAGCACCCTGTACGCTCGCCAGGTTGCTGCAGCCTCCGCGTGCCCGAATAACTTTTTGACTAGTCTTATCACCACAAATTGTACTATAAATGCCCCTTATTTTATCTTATATTATCTTATCTTGTACTCTATTTTTACTCTTTCATGAACATTGGTTGTGAAGTATTTATTGTGCCATTAATGTTGTTGTTTACTTCATTTATGTTATGGGTT
>JAULKM010029651.1:0-13736 GCA_032355605.1 Rubia tinctorum | reverse complement strand
TTAGGTTATTATGTAATTTTTAAATCAAATGGCATTCCAATTTTGATCTGAATCACATAAGTGATGGCTTCAAATTGCTAATTGACGATATCGCCATATTATTAGATTGAAAAAATGAAGTGACCCAGCTCCCCCCAGTGACATCGCACATTGTCCTTGTGCTCTAGAAAAACACAGATGCTGACGTCGCACACAGCGTCAGTAAGGGAGTCGATCGGAGACAGGGGCTAAATGTACAAAATTGATTTAATTCATGCAAACTCGCACATACATCGGTAGGTTATCAGTTCAGCCAAACATAAGGCATTAAATACTCAGTTTTAATTCATGCTACGTCGACTTGGGGAATGCGAATGAGTGGAGCTTCGACATTTTAAATACTCAGGTTCATACAGTGTCATTTATACGATGAATGTGGCGTCACTTATATGTCGTATTCCTACTCGATATTTATGACCAATGACCAACTACCTAACCGACGTCGCATATTAGGGATACTAGGCCAAATGTAACAACACGCCCAATTAACTTAACAGTTTGGGCATGGTCAGCAGTGGGTTAAAACCCAAGTTTACGATCTTGTTATTCATAATCAGTCTAATTGATTGGTTACCGACAACACAGCAACGTCGCTCATTTGAATGTGCCATAAATGTTTTTCAGCCCAAATCAATTAACAAAGTAGCCCAAATGTAAGGCCCGTGGTTTTTAAATTATAATAATTTTAAATTATCATATTCAATGACACAATCACTTATAAAGTTATTCATTAACCACGAGTTATTGTTGTAGGGGTTTGTCAGCGTACCTTGGATCAATAACATTGATAAATTTGTAAAACTCATTACTTTGCAGTCTTGAATTTGATTGTTCACAACCACATATCCGCAATGTTAACAGTCGAACATGTCTATGTGAAACTGTTAGTTGTGTACCATGGTTGAACGTTTGTGCAATTGAAAGTCAAACAAACATGGAAAATAATTGACCATACATGGCGATAACTGGTGTACCCTCTCTCATTTCTATAATGGATATTAATTTGTTTCCAGTAACATTTCCTATACTTGGCCCTCAACAATCTTGATGAACATTGTACCATTACTGTTCAAACAATCACTTGTCTAGTAAGATTGACTATTCTCGGGGTTAACGGGATAACACTTCTCCATTACTATAATGTGAGTCAAATATTTTTTGGGTAATATTACCTACTCCAGGACCTGACAATCTTGAAAATTTAACCATTACAGCTCGAAACATGACTTGTGTGTAAGAATTTACTGTTCTCGGTGGTAATAGGAGAACCCTACGTATTTGCAGATGGCTGTTATAAAACCATTTCAAGTAACGTTGCCTATAAATTTCCCTCGATAATCCTGAAAATTGAACCATCAATATTCAAAAGATGATTAGTGTAGTAGGACGGACTATGCTAGGGGATAACAGGAGAACCCCTCCTCATCGCTATAATTGGTATCAAATATTTTCGATTAACATAACCTATAATATTGAAAGGTAATGATCATCCCCTTATTAGTGTAAAAAGATTTATGGTAATGTATCTGAGAATCAAATATAACCGACCATCGATATCTATATATCCTGTAATGGTTGTGTTGCGGTTGACATTGCCGGTCGGATTAAAATTTGCTTACACCAATGTATTTAGTCAAACATATATATGAACTCCTCAAATAACATCTGGCAAAACTGAAGATGAACAACGAGTAATTTCCAATTTAAAACTGTTAATGAAAAACCTTCATAAACCCTAATTAGCGATGTCGCATGTGACATCGCTTATACCGATAAAGTAACGATTAGATATCAAATTCGTCCAGGATCCCAAAGTGAGCACTTTGGTCCACTTGCAAGCCCATTATAAGTATTCCCATATGGTCAAGCTTGTGACGTCGGATTACACTTCATGAAGAACGATATTTGACCAACCATTAGGCGATGTCGCACATTCTTAGCAAATGAGACTATTGGGCCAATGTTGATCAGCGGGAAGACTTAAACTTACCTTTTACACGACCCTTGTTATTTTGCAAACTTAGCAGGAGAATACATATATGTGCCACATTAAGGAAACAAAAACCCAAAAAAACTTTGAAAAACATGCATTGCCAAAAATGGCGCCCTCCACCATCTAAGACAAAAAACAATTCATCTCCATTTCCTTGATCCTCTAATCTTCCAAGCACCAAAAAACCTCTTCTTTACCTCCTCTATAGATGCTTAATGGAGAAGCAGGGGGAAAATGATGATGTGACCATAGAGGGAACTTCCATGAAATAAATTGTGGTAAGGTTCCATCTACCTAACATAATCATATTGTCATTGTTACCTTCCTTGGGCCAATACAAGTAAGGTTGTGTGGATAGCTTAAAGATTCCATTTTTAATGTGTATTATGTGTAACACTTGATAAAATTCTCAAGTGGTGGTTATATGATATGGAAATGACATGACATGACATGACATGTTTTATTTTCCTCTTTGGTTTTATTCATATGAAGATTATATATGAAGTAGATTATTGTAGTGTGTCACCTAATGGATGATACAGTGTTGTTGTGCAAATATCTTTCATAATGAGCATATTTGTAACTTCATTTTGTGTGATTAATTAACCTAATGTTGTAGATGATATAGTTTTGTGTGTTAACTCAACTTCATGTTTAGGTCGTAAAGTGGTGAACCACGATAAGAGGAAGTGACCCGAAGGAGGGATAGATGGTAATCTATTGAAGAGACACAAGTAAAGTAGGGGTAGGGCTATTTGCAAGAAATTAATAGACATGATGGACAAAGGTATCAAATGTCCAATGAAATTTGACCACATAGGAAATGTGATAGGCGAAGAAAGAAATTGGTGGTCTAGTTATGTCGGATTGATTGCGAGGACAAAGGTAGATATATTCTTGTAAGAGTAGTGGCCTCGGGTCAATGATTATTACAAGGAGAATATGTGGAAGGTTCTCGAGTTGGCATTCGATATTGAGTGTGTAGACATGGCAAAGTTGAAGAATAGAACAATACGGCGCTTGGGAGAGATGGAGAGATTTCAAAATCAAATTGGCTAGAGATTACGTTTTTGGAAAGAAGAGAAATTGCAACCCAAGAATTAAACATCTGTTCATTAGTGAATCAAGCTAGAAAGGTTTAGTTTGAAGAAAGCTTACGGATGAAGAATCGGTAAGAAAATTATCATTTACATGTTATAAAGAATATACATAGTGGATACATAATTATATTGGTATGCAAAGACATATTTATTTTTTTGGATAGACTATCATAGTCATGAGTATGTTATCATGATAACAATCAATTATGTATGTGATTTGTGATCGTCATTGCTGAAGATATGTATGGGACCCTATTTACCAAAACTAGAGTACCAATAACTGGACAAACTGACGTCGCATGGTACTACTCGGGCTATGGATCATTTACACTGAGTAGTGTGCGATATTATTTAAAAACTAAGTTTAGAATCTTCCTCGGTCTGACAGAGTAGGCGATGTTGCATGATGTCCATTTGACTGATTCGATTTCCCAAGCGACAAGTGTGCGACATCGCAAAGACACAAGGGCAATGAGTCACTATTGTCCCTCATCATTCCCCTTTTTATTTCCATAAATAAATCTAATCATTTCATATTATCACAGGGTCTGAGAGCAAAACACATTGACGTTGCAAAAAGAAACAACATGCGACATACCATGAGTCGAGGAGGGTACGCATTAGTCACGAGAATTATCATGAAAGAAATGTTCGAGACTCGAGCGTTTGACAAAGTTGAGCAAGGGATGACGGACGAAGAAGAAAGGAATTATATGGAATATCCCATACCGAACGAGGTTCCCCTATTTGAAAATTGGTTGAAAGGATACAAAAATTGCGGGAAACAAGAGGGTAAGTTCCACACCAAAGATGCGGATGTGGTAGCCCTACAAATTGTAAGTTTATCAACTATTTAATTGATTTATTGGTATGGAAAATATTTGAAGATACAAATTTGACCAAATAAATGTGATCCAATATTGGTAATTTATAGAAGGAATTAAAAAGGAAGCAAGAGTCTGGCGAGTTCGTCGGGTTTGAAAAGAAAGACATACTTGGTGTAGCGCTAAACAAAAAAGACATTCGGTCCGGGTCCGAGGTGTCGGCACTTTGGCTACACATAGGGACATCTTTGTCAAACCTCGCCCAACGAAGGTTGATATTCCGTCAATTAATCAACAGAGAGAGACTAATGCTTTGAAATCTACAGTTGCCCAACTAGTTGCTTATGCAAGAATCGAATGGGAGGAAAATGCCACTTGAATTGGAGAGAATCCTATAATGTTCTAATCTAAAATCCTCAACTACTCCCCATGTTGCTTCTCTGACAAACTCAATGCATGATCACCCGGTGTGTGATAGTAGGCCTGAACCAACATCTCCCACTTCAACAACGCCTCTTGCGTTTAACCGACTAAGAACAAAGTTGGTAGACGCCACTCAAAATAACTTGAAGGTATAAATAAATATATCACACGTTTCATATTCAAATTATTTTATACTTTGTTTTAAATTAGCTACTCCAGTTGTGAAGGATAATTCCTTGTGCATTCTTCTAGCCGAACGTGTTGATGGTGAGAACCATGTCATTGCGGAAGGCAAAGTGTATACATCTATACGATTGCATTATCATAAGCCATTCATGAAGGAAAACATGGTGGTTAGTATCACTAAGACCCTGGTAGATGGTATAGTTCTTCCAATCCCAGATGCCGCGACAACTTTAGTGGACGAGGCGGTTGGAATATTTGTTGAGTGGCCCATACGTTTGGTCTCTATTCTGGAAAACAACCCCCTCCAAGAAGGTAAAACAAAAATATGATGGTTTCATATGACATGAGTTGAGACAACATTTTTGTACATACCTTTTCAAGTTGATTTCATGTAGATCGAGGCAAGGATTAGTAGCCCGACCAAATTGGCAAGTACATTGATGAATCCGAAGGCTACAAAATCTCGAGTCCCTAGAGTGAAGCCACCCTCATTCAATCCCTCCAAGGATGGCTCTCTAAAGAACATCCACATAATCTTGACAACTCAACCTCCCTCATTTTTGTACAAAATTACAATGGAAGAAGTTGGTATTTTTGGGTACAAGGTAAATCCAATCATCTGGAAAGAGGATTTCGAGACCATTTTCCATTTCAATAATTTCCACCCTCCCGTGATGCAACTACATTTCATGTGAGTATGAATCCATCAACCAAACGTTATTCGTTATTATAATGATTGCATTGCCATCAATATATGTAGACTTATTATGTATGTAGGGTTTTTCATGTACAATCTATTTCCAAAATGAAAGGGTGGATAGGGGTTCTTTGCTCATTGAAGATCTAACATGATTATGTGGCGATGGAAGAGCGTTTAGCCCACTTAAGCTCCTGATTGATTAAAAGGGAGAATTCAGTATATATCGCACCATAATACGAGAGGTGAGTCAACTGTACTTACTGACTTACAATTGTTTTTAGAGTACAATAGATTATGGGTTTATAATGAATTCATGCCAATTTCATATTTTTAGCACACGTTGGATGGTCGTCGTCTTTGTTATTCCCTCAAACACGATGTTGTGGTTATATCCATTACATCAAACGCCCCCCGATACTATTTCATTAGCAATTGCAAAGGTGATGACGGATCCATTGGTTAATGTGCAAGTCATTCCATTGGAAGTCCCTAAAGGTTAGAATTTACAACTACATATTAATTTTTATTAAATATTGCAATATGTGATTAACGATGTGTTCATGAACAAATTGTGGGTACGGTTAGCATAAAAAACAATCGGCTACATGAAAAAATGGTTACTATTTAATGAGATTTATGAAGGATTTTGTAGCGAACGTTAATGATAATCAACATAACCCACAAAAGGTATGTCTTATTCGTACATCTAGTATTAGGTTAAGTTTTTTTAGCGAGCATCATTCTCTAAAATGCCCATTGATAATTTCCAAGGTTTCTTTGGACACCTTGATATAGTTATTCATCTAGCTACGGAGTGTCAATGGTATAGTTCATTTTGTGAGAATTTTGATAACATTTATTGTGTATTAAAGGTGTGGTATTTATATTTCTTATGTGTATACATTATGCTAGTTGTACCTAAATGTCATTTGAATGTCGTTCGACGCCGGGATCACTTTTGATGAATATTGTATAGCTGTTTATATTTCAAGTAGCGACGTCACGCACGTCTAGATTACTATTCGGTAATCACAACCCCATATACCGACATCACTAACTAATCGTTACATATAACCGATGATATCTCGATATGAGCGATATCATTTTAAGTGACACCACAAGCACATCTTCCTTCAAATTCAAGGCACCCAAGTTGCATCAACTTAAGCGACGTCATCTCAAACCATATGCCACATCATCTCAAACCATATGCCACGTCATCAGAGCTTCGGTGTTGACCAAATCGATGACGGTAAAACAGACATCGCAGAACAAGATGCTAATCGGTTTCCATGAATTCGATTATGCCAAAGTCTAGCTATGGTCAGTATTGGGATCCCCACGTACATATTCACTGTGGTTTTATAATTAAAAAACCCGCAATAACAAAGAATATTTACTGCGGGCAAAAGTCAAAATCTGTGACGTCGATTACATAATAGTGCGACATCGCTTACAAGTAAGAACGACTTTGCCACCTATACTTTGCGACATCGTCAAAGACGATGCCACGGGTTTCCTGGTAGGTCGGCAGCCAGAATGCAAATACCGACATCGCATGGTTATCGATACCACCATCGGCTATCGACTTTTAACCTTGGTTCATTTCCCTAAAAACCAAGGTAAATAATACTTTTTACCTCGATTTTGAACCATGGTAAAAAATATACTTTTTACTGCCCACATTTACCTCTATTATTTTTGGTGAAAAAATCGAGGTAAAAAGTCCTCCAGAACCGAGGTAAAATGTGTTGCTTCTTGTAGTGTCCGGACCCCAACAGAAAGCGGTTTTCGAACCTCCTTTGATTGAATTCGATCAAAGGAAGGACCAAAGAAGGAAGTTTTCAATTGCCTTCTCTGGTCCGATATAACTGCCTTTAATAGGCCTTTCTCCACTAGTGTTCACACAATCATCAACAACACATCATCAATCTAAAATGTCAAACCAAAGTTTACAAACCTAAAAAACATAAAACAAAGACAAAGTTTACATAGCTCAAAACTAAAACCAAATCTTACAGACCCACATCTATAGAGCTTCCTCGATCTGGTTCGGGTGTTGCAAATAGAGGTGACGAAGCTTTGCGGAAGAAAGAAGGGCGATCGATGTTTTGAACTTAAACCTAGTGTTGTAAATAGAGGTGAAGTGGGCGATCGGTGGCTATGGGGTGAAGGCAGACGGTGGAGTCGGATTGGAGGTGTGCGGTGGCATCAGAGTGTAGGTGAATGGTGGTGCCCAAGTGGAGGCGTGGTGAAAATGGTTAGGGGGGTTTCCCCATAAGCTAAACGTGAAGAGAAAAATAGGTATTTTTGGAGAGCATATCTTATAGCCCATGGAGAGTAAAACAAAAAAGAGGCACTACTGCCTTAGAAAGATATATCAAAGGATAAAACCCTACGTGATTTTTTATATATATAGTGAGTCAGTAGAACCACCTTTAATATGTATATTGTTCTCTATATATACAATAGAATCGCCTTTAATCGGTAACCATTAAAAAGGATTACTCAAAAATTGCCTTTAATCAATTCTGAACCAACTTTAAAATGAAGGGAAGACTTGGGAGAGTAGTTCTGAGTTCTTAACCTCCTCACGAAGGTGGTTCCTCTAAAAATCAAAGGAACTACTTTTGATTGCTGCCTTTATTAAAGGTTCCCACACTAGTGCTAGTTATGATACTTAGAATCCGTAAATAATTCCAAATCTTAAGGGAGGAGGGGAGCAGGGGGAGAAAGAGCATATTTCCAGTAGTAATAGTGTTTGGATTATTAAAGACCTTAGCATATTTCTAGGGATGGCAGTGGGGCAGGTTTTGGTGGAATCCTACCCTGCATCCGTCTTTATGGGGTGTATGGTTACGAAAAATAATATTCTCCATGGGTAGTGGGTCGGGCATGGATATTGGTTCACATCTGCCTCATTCCCACCCACCCAGCTAAACCTGCTATATACCCGCTATATTGATAAATAAAAAATTACTATTTATCAATAATTCACATATCTTACCTATAATATTTTCATACTAATAATATTTTAAAAATTATAAAAAGATTAGACTAAATTAATTTTTCGGTCCCTAACATAGCATCGTATACCATCTTTTGGTCCCCGATACCAAAACCACTTCCTTTTAGTACCCCCACAAATTCAAAATGAAATTTGGTCCCCAAAAATATATTCGGGGTGGTTTTCAGGTAGACTAAATTGTTTTTTGGTCCCTAATACAGCATCTTATACCATCTTTTAGTCCCTGAAAATCACCCGGAATCAGGTTTTGGGGACCAAAAATTTCATTTTGAATTTGTGAGGTACTAAAAGGATGTGGTTTTGGTCTTGGGGACCAAAAGATGGTATAAAATGCTATGTTAGGGACCAAAAAAATAAGTTAGTCTAAAAATTATTATAATAAAGTGGATTTTAGGTTTTTTTTGAGGTATAAGTGGAGTGAGAATCCGATGGTGGGTAGGGATACCCAAGTGGATGAAGGGGCGGGGATGGATTATGTACAGTACCCGATGGGGCAGGGGTGAATTTTAATGTTATACCCGTCACGGGTGATGTGGAGGGCATGGGTATAAATATTTTAGGTGGGCATGAGTATGAAGGTGCCATAATCCGTCAATCCCCCCCGGGCTCCATTTCCATCCCTAGTTATGTTAAAAGTTGCTTTGACAATCGTTTAAGCAATTTTTTAGTGTTTGATAAAGTGCTAAAAAGTGTTTATTTAATAAACAGGAGGTATTTTTTGGGGACAAGCATAAGATGATCTCACCCTTCTTTCAAAATAAGTCAAAATAAACCAGTTTTGCTTATACGCAAAATAATGCCAAACACACCCTTAGTTGGTGTTAAAATTGAAGTCCAAGGTTTATGCTCTCCAAATTCTCATATTGGTGTCACACTGAAGAAACATATAGGATTCACCTTCTTCACACCTTTGGCACACATCTGGTTTTGTTAAATAATGCTCCTGTAAAGGGTTTTTGCTATTGGTGTTTATAACCATCAAATGAAGATCCCAATTTTTGTGGTGGATTCAGGTCCCGTAATAATCTCCATGGCTTTTAGAAACTCTCTCCTTTCACGTGGATACAATTCTTCTCTGGCACTACAATACAATATCTTTTACTTTACACTTTTTACTTCAATTTTTAGAAAATAGGGAAAAATTGAGGTAGAAAGTTCTCTGCCTCAGTTTTTTTGTAGAACACAGTAAAAAGTAAATAATACCTTAATTTTTCAAAAAGTGAGGTAAGAAATAAGTTTTTCATCTTGGTTCAGTAAGAACTAAGGTAAAACGGAATAGATGAACTGACGTCAATTAGTTGTCGGTTACATATCAGAATGTCCTAGAAATAACTAATGTCGACAAGCATTCGCATACGTATGAAAACATGGAGTATTCCTCTCTTCGATGTTGATTGTGTATCCGAACATGTCGACATCGGACCAACTAGTTATCAATGTCGGTTTATTTGGAAGATTAACCACAGAGTAATCTACTCATACATCCAACATTGGCCGAATTTTGGCAAAACTGAAACATACTTCATTGGGGAAGGTCGATGTCGGTCGTGGTTTATACTGTCAACATTGCCAATATGCTGATCTAGTATCGTTTGGTCGAAGGGATAAAGGGACATGTTCGATGTCGATGAATATTGTGTAAAAGTTTCTGAGAAAAATTAATTTATGTGCACAAATTCATTTTGAATTTTTGAGTCATTCAATTAATTCATACATTCATATGAACCTTACTACTACTATTATTGTAGAAACAAAAAACCATAAAGCAAACTGAAAATTCAAAAATCCATTAAAATGTCAAATAATCAAAGCTTGCAAAATTTTAAAATGTAGAGCTAAATAAAACATTATTTTGACTTGAACCAAGACTACCCTAAATGAAGTATGGGGGGAGGGGGGACGAAAATCTAGAGCTCAAGAGAACAGCTTCTCCAATTTTTCAATTTATTGTATTCAATGAATTTTGCCCAGCCCTTTGAGCTCAGTGACTTGCCTGCTCTGTTGCCAATGTAGGACACTTCCTTACTCTTGCCCTTGCCCTTGCACTTGCACTGGATGATGGTTGGACATTTCCCAACGGCAGAAGAGGTTAAATGTGGGGGGGAATATACTGAAAACAACCAAACAACAATTGTGGTCAACATTCCTCATGGAAAATCTAACAATTGAATTGTCAAACTGAATTAAAAGTATTAAACTTTAAAAAATTAACAAGGTCAAAATTGCTCCAATGTGTACCTAGCATAATCACTAAGAATCGGGCATTATTGGGCAAGAGGGCGTAGCGCTCGACGCCGAAAGCTCCGTAGTCGCCTTTAGCATCTTAGGGTTGGCCAGTTCAGCTACCTGAAGCAACATGAACCTCTTGACCACAATATGTAACATACAATTTAGTTTGGTTCAATTTATTCAAACAAAATAAGATTCGAGAATATATATTTAATTTATGTAAGTGATTTTCCAACAAAAGATCTTGTCTTCACGGTCTAACGTGTGAATACATACGGCTGGTTAGAGAATAAACATAAAAAATCATATGACCACATACATGAATTCGATTACAAAATATATCAAACAACATAATTAATCAATCAACTATTCGAGTGATAGGTGTACAACAATCGAATGAAATAGTATTTCCAACTATATAATTAATCAACTTATTCATTGATATATATATATATAATAAACTATATTCAATGAAATTCACTCGAAAATTAATTTAGTGAGGACTTGACACCGTAGATGGAAACGGAAAACATTTGTTGCACGAGGACGTGACAGAATTGCAACTTCAAGGAACTCATGCGCAATTCGTTATTCACAAAACAACCAACATTAGAAGAGTAACTTTTCAGTACCTTCATTCCTTGAATACACTCGCACACTGATCTCCTCTCAAAAACTGGTGAAGTGTAAGGGGCATGAGGCAGGTTTGCTCGCTTCCCTATCACTTCCAGAGCTAGATCAGCTCTAAACTAAGCTCAGTCAAATTCATCCTTGCATTCAATCTATCCTTCTTGTTATCAAGAATGTTAAGTAGTGTGATAATTGTACTCTCACACCCATTGTTTTCAATATGCATGACATATAAACAATGTTGTACCTCCAAATTCTCCCAGTAGGGAAAATTGAAGGAAATCATTCTTTTTTTAGATAGCAACATCATTCAACGCTTCAGCACCTTCTTCCTCTACTTCCCACCAACGAAAGGAACCGTAACATCTCGAAACTTGAGCTTCACCAACATGAATTTTTGATAAAGCAGATATACAGTTTTTTATCATTATTCAACTACTGGAAATCTATTTCCTCCTTACATATGAGATATGTCTTATAGCCCTTCACAACATAACCTTCAAGGTTACCGTACGCAGGAAAATCATTAGGTACAAAATAGCATGACCTTTAAGTTGAACTTCATTCCACAATTACTTCAAATCTTCTATCAGAAGGGACAAATACCCATCGATGTCGTTTCCAGGCTGTTTGGGCCCCGAATTCATCAAAGGCATCATCACGTATTTCCTGTCCATGCAAAAATAGGGAGGAAGATTGTATATGGTGAGCATAAGAGACCATGAACTATGTTTCAACTACAAGTTACCAAATGGATTCATACCATCCGTATACAAGGTTGGCCTCAAGTTCTTTTGTTCGAAGGCAAACTGTGGATACATGTTATCAAAACTCTTCCAGTGATCCACATTGGCCGGATGATGAATTATTCCATCAACAAAATACCGTCCTTCCATATACCATGTAATGTTATTTGCATTCTTATAATTCCAAAATAACCTCTTAAGCCTCAAAGCAATTGGAAGGTACCAAATGCATTTGACATGCACCCATTTCCTTACCTTCACTAAAATCTCTCCACCGACAATCTAATTTTTCTTTTTCTTATAACGGGACACATGGTATATGGGGTAAGACACATCATCCTTCACATAAAACCCTACATAAAACACAATCCTTACAAACATGTAATTTTTTATACTTCATTCCCATGGGAAAAATTCTCTTAGCATCATAGAGGTAGTCCGGTAACCTATTACCGATCGGCAGCTTATCATTCAAAATTTTAAGCAACGTATTCACGCTATTGTCGCTCCATGAACCAAAAACTTTCATGTTAAACAACTCCATTAAACAAGACATGACTGTGTCTTTCTTCTTGTAACCGGGATACAACGTTTCATCTTCCCCTCCCCCTTACAATTTGCCAATGCCTTCGGCCTCCCCTTAAATTTATCCACTATCTTCTCACACATGTCGTCCAAATTTAATTCACCAAAACACTCTACATTTCAAGAACCCTCTCTTGTGCAAATGAAGTTTCAACAAGTCTTTATCGCTAGTACGGTTATGAGTTTTTCAATCACGACAAGGGTATAGGGTTCACATCTCATTACCAAAAGTATACTCAATAAATTCATCAAAAAAAACAAATTCATCGCTTACCCTACTAACGTTGGCATACATGCATTTACTCTTGTCTATGGCCCGATAAATATCTACATATTTATGGGTATGCAAAAATTAGAGTACCACACAATATACACTTCTACACTATAATTCATTCCAATCTAGACCAGGTAACTACTACATCAGTAAATCTTACAAACCATAACATACGACATCGCCTTACTACATTAAAAACATATCTTACATATCACAATCATAAATATGGCATTACCTACCTCAAGAATTCCACCCCTAAAACTAATTGCAGGCATTTATTTCAAGGTACATTCACATAATCCTACCACAAATTACATATATCACCAAACTATTTCAAACACAATCTATCATTCATAAAAAACTTAACTAAATAAATGTTATATTTTATGGTATTCATTGATCGGCATTCAAAAGATTCATACTCCCAAAAAAGCCATTAATGAACCCCGACACCCAAAAAATCAAGGTTTTACTCACAAAGAAAAAAGTGGTTAGGTGGGCATTTGATGAACCTCTTTAATACCTTTGTTTAATGTAAACAATTCTAAATATCAGTGACGTGGAATAGCCACCCATGATTAGGGATGACAATAGGGTGAGTTTTAATGAAGATATGCCCCGCATTCACTCTAATATGACGAGTATGGAAGTAGTTTTGGTGTGGTTGGGGCCTATATAGATATGAAAATGATACCCACCACGGATAGTGTGTCGGGTGTGGCTATTAGTTCATACCTTTCACATCTCCACCTCGCCTCACTAGACCCACTATGTAAGCTTTGATCTGGTGATGGAAAAACTACTGAATGTGTTCAAGATGCTAATCTTATGCGAAAGAACATGAAACGACACTTTCAAAAGAATACGGTAATTGATGGAGATCAGGGTACGACTACCACCACAAATGAAGACATTCCACGTCTTGATCAAACATTCAAGGGTTATGTTCGTGATCCTCTAAGTGACATGGTTGGACCTA
>JAULKM010029640.1:0-13736 GCA_032355605.1 Rubia tinctorum | reverse complement strand
GCATGGAGGATTCGTCAACCTCTGCAAAGCCCGAGAAGAATGCACCAAGCATGGAGAAACCCAAATTTCAAAAGGTATCTATCTCTAAAACCACTCAGTTCATTTGGAAGGATAAGGAGTTTGATTCATTATTGGGAAATGGATACAAGCTAATCGGGTGGCAATATATTAAGGAATTAAGAAAACCGTAATGTTGAATTTTTGGATGTCAAAATAGAGGAGCTATTCTCGGGAGATATAGGAGAGTTATACTTCATTAAATGTTTTGATGTTAAGTGTCTTAAAGGGGGGTTATAAGAAATACAGGGGTAGAGATATGTTTCATGTTTATAGCTACATTCCGAAAAAAAGTTGTGAGAAGATTGAAGAAATTTCATAGGAAGAGGCTGTAGGGTTAAAGGTTGTGAAGTCCACTGATCAAATGAAGCTGATCAAATTTGATTCTGAGAATGCAAGGAGGATTGAGGAACTCAGGGATGTGAAACCTCTAGTCATTATGATTACTGATAGTGATGATGAGAATGAGAGGGTGGTCCGTCGGGGAAGGGGAGACGGGAGGGGGATTGGAAGGGGAAGGGAAAGGGGGAAGAAAAATAGAAAATGAAAAATGAAAGGAAAAGTAAAAGAAAGTAAAATGAAAAATGTCAATTTTCTCCTTAAAATTAATGTTTTGACCTAGTCTAACGGTTTAACCTGATAGAAGGGCCACAATACACCAGTTTTGTAAGTTCAGGGGCCTAAAGTGTTGGGAAAATATTGGAGGGTCGAAGGTGGACGATGGTGATAGTTTGAGGGTCACGGAAGTCGTTTGCTCTTAGTAGTATATTTATAATAAAAATATCACGTGAGATATTGTTAGATTCATCTTAACATCTATTTTCCGCATATCAATTTTTTATGCGGAATTATGGTATGTAACAAGAGATATTGACATTCAAACATGATCATTAAAGACCGTTAAAAAGTAAATATGTCAACATTCGCGGGATGTAGGTAGTATAATAAAGATGCACATAATGTTAAGATTTAGAAACTATATAATAGGTTATTAACAGTATCCCTTATAATGTTATATATTTATATAAATATTTAAATATATGGTCAAAATTTAACAAGTATGAATAAAAAAATTATAGTCCTTTTGTCCCAGATTAAGTTGTAGAGGAAGAAAAACAGTCTCAAAATTTTAAACCATGTAAGGTCACTCTTTTACCCTTCTGTCATCTCCCCAACAATAGCGCCCCAACAAGATCACCCACTAGCCACCAGTCACACAAAATCCCAACACCTCTAACTACTATCAACAACTCAACTTCTGCTTTAATTTACAACATCAGATGAAAATTCACAAAAAACTCACTTTACCCTTTAAAAAACATCATTAAGTCCCCCAGTCTCAGTCGTCGTCCCCGTACTCCCCGTAGTTGCATCTTTGCCCCGTAGTTCTTGTTGTCATCCACGCCATTGTTGTCTCCGTAGTCATCGTTTCTGTCATCACCGTCATTGTCACGTCTTCCTCGTCATCATATGTTACCGTTGTCACGTCTACCCCCATCGTCACATCGTCACATCCTCGTCATTATCATTGTTTTTGCCTCATTGTTGTCTCCCTTGTGGGGTTAATTAGCAGTGCTCATCACCCTTACTGTCGTTGTGTATTTTGAACAAGATTTGAGGATCATATGGGAAGTAGATTTTAGAGGACAAGATTGAACGAGATTTGAGGATCAGATGAGCAGTAGATTTTGGAGGACAAGATTGAACGAGATTTGAGAATCAGATAAGGATCGGATTTTTGTGAGAGCAACATATTTTCTAGGATACAAGTTGTAAATTGGGTGGAGAAATAGAATTAGCTTTTTATTTTGGCCCCATTGAGCCCACAATAAACAAGGATAGAATTTTCTTTTTGCTATTAATATTTCTTGTAGTGTTTCTAAATCTAAAAAGTGTGCAGTTTATGGTGCACAGACCAAAAATAAAAGTGTTCAATTCAATTTGGGATGGAAGGAGTATACAATTTTAACTGGGACAAATATTAAACATGTTTTCTACATTTGACAATCAATGCTATGACATTTTTATATGCAATCGTCTCATAGTCAAACCGATAATTAATCTATAATATAGTGAAGTTTAATAAGGGACAAGGCTCCAAATATCATTAATAGAAATTTTGGGGGATTAAGAAAAGATTTAGATGTAAATATCACTTTTTTGGGTACTGGGTACAAATAATTGGGTAGTTAATGATTTAGAGTCGTATAATCTAGCAAGCCAACTATCCAAGTCAAGGAATTTGCGGGTCAAAATATACGCTTATGCTTGCCCATTGCGCGCATTCTTTGCGGAGTATGATGTTTTATTTCACCAAACCTTATGATGTTTTTTAGTTGAAACTTTGTTCACTTATATTATGTGTTTTAAAGTTAAAAATTGACGTTTTAATGTAAAATATTGTGTTTAGTTGTTAAAATTTTGACACACCGTACTTTTTGACACTATTTTGCAATATTTTACTATCTTAGTTTTTAGAATTTTAACTTATGCCTTTATTTTGGCGGATGATTAGTTTTTCAGCGTGTCTTTTGTTACATTATAATCGGGTTTTTTTATTTCCAAATATTGAATTTTTATTTAATGTATGTAATGATATTATAATGGTGTGAATTAATTTATAATTATAAATACTAATATTTTATTTTATTTTTCAATAGTAGTATCACATTTAAGTGTATTTTCTGACGTTTAATTATCTTAATTTGATATAAATTTTTAACATTTTTATTTAATGATTAGATTTTTAAATTTTATTTTATATGTATTTTAATATCATAAATTTGGTGTATATTTATTTAATTTGATATTTTAATATTGAGTCCGTCTCTTGAAATACGGTCTTTCCATAAGTTATGGAAAAACCAAGGTTTAATATGCAAATAAGAAGAAATGAAGATAAAATTTCTGGGTTGCATTAATCGGTTCATAAAACTTATAACTACTGCATGTTGCATAGTAAATTTTTAATATTGTAACTAAAATATTTTGCCTTTTTATTATTCTAATAAACCCCGTCTTTGCATAAACCTATGGAAATGTCATCTTTTCCAAGACTTTACCATTAATATTTTAATTTGATCTTTTACATACTATAGTTTATAATAATAACAAATCCATACACAGACCAATTCCAATGAAAATCCAAGCTTCCCACCCAATGGAAAAACCCAAGTTTTCAGTCCAAAAATTCGACCTGTATCAGCCTCTTCCAACCTCCCCTTCGATGATCGAAAACAAATTATTTTGACCATTAACTGTATTCACTAGGAAACATCACGTTCTGTATTTCTTATGTACTCCCTCGTTCCCACCATTAATTGCATGATTTGACTTTTGAAAATCAAATTAACACAACTTCAACCATTATCATATTATATGACGTTGCATTCATTATAACATGAATTTTTATATTATAATTTTTCTGAATTTTTTTTACACATAAAAAATATATATTAATAGTTAAAAACTGATGCAGTTGATTTTCAAAAATTAAATTAAACAATTAATGGTGGGACAGAGAGTGTTTAATTATCCACCCATATTTATTAATTGCAATGGACAATGGTTGCAAAAAAGGTGGCCTGTTTTTGTATTCATCAAATACGCTCTCAATGCTGGGGGCCTGTAAACTTTGTACTCCAATGATTTAGCCATTTAGGTTACACAAATTCCATGGACATTTTTCTTTTCTTTTATGGATTTTAAATTTTAAATAATGGTAAATTCATTTGACAATATTCACAATGATAACAAGAGATATTTTGGTGGAGTTTAACGACACATGTTTAGATGTGTTGAGAGGTTTCAAATTTGAGGTACACACGTGATTAAAGAATTACATGTAGTACCTGTTAAATAAAATCTCAAATTTTGGCTCTCGATGTGATTTTGTGTAATTGAAACTGTTGACAGACAAATTTGTGAGAAATTCTTGTGTTAAACCGACTAAGCGTTAGACCAATTATGAAAATTTTCATTTAAATAACTTTTAGGGTCAAATTATAATTATTTATATATTGCGATACATGTTAAAAGTTTTTCTAACTTATATGAATTTCGTTGCAATAAATAGGAATAAACATCAGATCACCTCATTTGTTAAACCAATTATAAAATGACCCATTTTTGTAGTTAGTCGATATATAAAACAAGGCTTTGTGCACATTTATATATATTTTTTGAATTTTCGGTATGCTCGTTAAAGAAAAGAGTTCATCTCTTGAAAGACGGTCTTTCCATAAGTTATGGGAAGACCAAGGTTTAAACTGTAAATTCGAAGAAATCAAAATAAAATTTTCGGGTTGTATTAATCGGGTCATAAGCCTATCACTCTTAAATGTTGCATAATAAAATTTTAATATTGCAACTAAAATCTTTTACCTTTCTATAATTTCAATTCAGCTATGTCTTTCCATATGCCTATGGAAAAACAGTCTTTCCCAAGACTTTGCCTAAATTAAATTCACCACTAAAAGATTAAATTCGGCATTAGTAAATTAAATTCACCACTAATAATTTAATTCAATATCAATAAACTTAGCATCAAAAAAATTAATAAATAAATATTTATTTGGCTTCTCGAGAGTTACCGATTGAGTAGTAAGTTTAAAAATAGAATATGTTACGAGTACAACACCATTTTGAGAATCATTCTTTTCTTTTTTTTGAAAAAATAAACTGCCAAAAAATACCATTAAGAACCAATAAAGTCAATTCAGCCCAAATAAATTAAATTTAGCACAAATAAACTAAATTTAGCACTAATAAAATAAATTCAACACCAATCAATTAAATTCAACACCTAATAATCTCAACTGGACAGGGCTTTAACACCAGCTATTATGGTAAGATAAATACTATGCGTATATCTTAGACATAATTGTATTTATAGATTATTTAGGTTTGTCTATATTCATTATTCTCACGTAAACATCTGTGTTGGAGAGTCTTTCATCACCCACACTGGAGGCTTTATTATGCAGATTATTGGATAATAATCGGGATTAGATAAAATGTTGTATGAGATCGTCTCATCGCGAAATCATGATTAATAATTATAATAAAGTCTAATGCAGGATGGAGCTCCACATAGAATTTTGAAAGTTTGGGGAATAAGGAGGATTTTTGGTGCAAATACCTTGGGGGAGGGTTGTGTTGAGAACAAATGAATGGGGAACTAATGATTCCGGATCATAAAATCTGACCGGTTAAGATCCGGGTCGGAGAAATTTGCAGGTCAATTTTTTACCCAATTCCCGCACAATGCAAGCGTTTTACTACCAGATTTTATCTTTCATTTCCGTTACTGGACATTCCAACCAAACTTTATAAAAAATTATAATTATTTTTTCACTGAAATCATGTATTTTAAAGTGATGGAAATGAAGGTATGGAAGAGAGCTCAAAACAGTGGGAAACAAGTATCATTTGTAAGGTGTTGGAAAGTAACCCTCATTTCAAAGTGATGGAAGGATTTCCGCTCAAAGTTTGGGGGAAGAAGGTCGTGAAGGTATTGTGGTTACATAAGGGTGTCTTTATAGTTGAACTAATATCTATATTGCATAGAGATGAGATATTAGAAAAAGGAATGATAATGTTTAATGAGAAACTAGTTATAGTCGAGCCATGGTCACAAGATGTTGAATCAAATGAACCAGGAAAAATAAATGCCAGGATATAGCTCCCGGAATCAGGAAAAATAAATGCCTGGATATAGCTCCCGGAATCATCTCTAATCTATTGGCAGCCCAAGATTAAAAGTAAAATTGTAAGTTCTTTAGATAAACCCATGTGTTTTGGATAGAATTGCATTGGATAAAGAGAGGCCAGCATATGCAAGAGACTAAATAGAAATGGAAATAGCAAATACAGTTACTGATAAAATCATGTTAATGAGAAAAAAGTAATTGTGCAACAGAAAATAAGGGAGAGAAGAACAATTTTATCAGAGGATTCTGCATGAAGAATGAGACTGGGATGTTACGATTGCTAGAAACAATAATTATAAAAAGAAAAAAGAGATAGAAACATGGAGAAATATTGGTTAAGGATGGAACTTGCTAACAAATGGTGAAATGTGGTAGAATTTGGCTGGCATGGACATTGGAATACTGTGAGATAAAAGTGATGAACATAGGGGAACAATGGGTGGATACATAATGCTGGATGGTGGAGAAAAATATGAAAATGTGTTGTACAATGGTATATATGTGTTAACACAGAAAAGAAGAAGACAAATATGTGGAACAATCTGAAATGTAGAGGGAAAATAGACAAAGCCTGGGTTGTGATTGGGGATTTTAGTTTACCGCTTGAAATTGAAATTCATCCCGAACCTCAACTTCATCATTAATATTCTGAACCTCAGTTACATCAAAATTCGCATTATCTTGAGGAACTTCTCCCTTGAACTCATCTTCGGCAACTTGCTGTTGAACCTCATCTTCTTGCATGCCATTATTTGCATACACATCATGCTCGACATTTTCTTCACGGACTTCATCAACACCACCACCTAAACTTTCATTTGCAGCACCTTAAGCCTTGGTACTTTCACCAACTACATCAACTCTGACTATACCCTAAAAAAAATTCAAAAGTAATTAATGAACACATCATTCTAATGTATACAATATTTAAATATATAAATGCATCTCCTAAGTAAAAAAATGCACACCAAAAACTAACATATGCTACATTAAAGTAAACAAATACAACACCTGCAATATCTAAGGCTTTATTGCCTTCACTATCAACCCGTCCAGCACCTGTACCTTCACTAACTCAAACTTCTTCCAAACTAACATCATTCACAATTACCCATCTTTTCACTAGCATCTAAAATGCTACTCAACAATGCATTATATGCTACATTAAAGTAAACAAATACAACACCTGCAATATCTAAGGATTTATTGTCTTCACTATCAACTCGTGCAACACATGTACCTTCACTAAAACAAACTTCCTCCAAACCAATATCATTCAAAATTACCCATCTTTTCACTAGCATCTAAAATGCTACTCGACAACGCATTATAATCAAATGTGCCTTCTTGTCCTTCAACCGGATCTTTAAAATATTGGGATGTCACACCCTCGTTACCCTTCCTCTTATGTATAATAACTTTCACAATTCTCTTCCTAGGCTTAGGAACATGAGTGGGCATAGAAACAAGCGCAAGAGTAGGAACCTCTGGAATTTGCATCCCATGTAGTGTCGCTGACCGACGTACCATTCAATGACTATGCAGCACAAAAATAAAGCATATTTACATAAGTATAAAAATTAGAAAAAAAAACTTTAAAACATAAATATGTAAAAAAAACCCTACCTCCAACAAGATATGATTCCTGAATCCTTTTAGCATTTCTAGCGAAAGAACCTCTTTCTTAGGCAAGTCGGATATGCGTGATTTTTTCTGTAAAGGTGGCACATCGACAAAAACAACATAAGTTTAAAAAAAAATCACATGAATAAAAAAACAACAGTCACCTTTAATATGGTCAGGGTCCTTAAAAGCTATCACTACTTCCGGTTTAGATGAAGCTCCTGCAAAAAGTCATGCATACAAAGTACTAAATAATGCAATATGTAACTAAACAAATGCAGTTCCTAATTCAAAATGAACAATCAACAACGAATGAAAACCAAAAGTCATACATAGTATAACTAACTAGTACTCACTGATAACTATTGCAATGTGTAACTTAAAAAATTCAGTTCCTAATTCAAAAGGAACAATCAACAACAAATGAAAACCAAAAGTCATACATAGTATAACCAACTAGTACTCTGTGAGTACTAACAAAAGCAACATGTAACTAAAAAATGCAGTTCCTAATTTAAAAGGAACAATCAGCAACGAAAACAAAAATTCATACACAACTAACTTGTACCCACTGGATACTAACAAATGCAACATGTAACTAAACAAATACAGTACTTAATTCAAAATGAACAATTAACAAGAAATGAAAACATAAAGTCATACACAATATAGCTAACTAGTATACACTGATACTAACAAATGCAACATGTAAATAAACAAACACATATTATAATATCAACCTCACACAAATGCATAACTTTACTTTTACATCATTTAAACTAACATGTACATAATTTTTACTAAAAAATGCAATATCAAACTTGAAAAATAAAATTCAAGAACAACTAAAACTAAAAGTCAACAGAGCAACTCATTAAAGGTGCCAAAACAATAATTCAAAACCAGAAAAATGCACATAGCAACTCAAAATATAGAAAAATGCACATGCCAGAGGGACTATGTAATAATTTCTCAGATTTAAGTCCCACAATTATTTTCTTTTGACGTAGTTTTTTCTCACCGGTAGGATCTCCCTCTATATATGAATATTGTTTGGTCTTCGCCATTACCTAAATATCAAATTAATTTAGAAAGAGAACAAACCCTAGCTATCATATGAAACTAAAATGAACGGACGAACAAACTAACCTCAAATGAATTAACGTTGAAAAACAGAGAACAAATGGAGAAGAAACCGGAACTGAGGTTATACAGCTACGGTAGAACCGGTGGCAGTTACAAGCGGTTACGAATGTAGAATACGGCTGCAGAACCAATAGGAGTACAAACTGACGATGACAGAGATTACAAGAGGAGAATACCACGTAACCAACGGTGAAGGTTACCAGGGGGTTACAGTGTTGGCGTAGGATATGAGAGAAGGCGAAAGTTATGAGAGAAGAAGATGAAGATTCCGAGAACGAAATAGGAAAAAACGAAAATGTAAAATAAAATTACTATTTATTAGAAGCCCATAATTTCTGTTAATTACAAAATAAACTTCCTTTTACAATCGAGTACTTGACCTGTTGTTAGGATGAGTCAGATTGCTAACTGGATCAAGATAATGTTAGATTAGAGTTAGCTTGATACTACAACTCTATTGTATTCTTCTCTACTTATACCGTCTCTGAATAACAAATCAATCACGGGAAATCACCCTCCCATGGTATCAGAGTATCACTGATCATGGCCCTGATCCCCCCTTCTCGCTTTCTTCTTCTTTTCCATTGCTGACACAGTCCTTCCCACCACGTCCTTTTCCGGAAAATTTCTGGTCAACTTCTGATGAAATCGCGGTGGTCTCCGACGATCGTTCTCTGGCGAGCAGAAAAGTGTTTTTTGGGCAGCATATATTTAGTGTCATTCTTACGTCATTATCATTAGCATCTCTCATCGATCCCCAGTATCTCTATCCACTCTCGGACACCGTCTCTCTCTCAAATTTTTGGTATCGTCTTCAACATCGGCATCATTCTCCAGCGTTCTCTATGTTCAAGTGTGTTCTTCAGCATTCAAATCTCTCACTTCCCAGTGAACTGATCTCTTATTTGAAGGCGTCCCGATCTCCTATATCTCCGACATCTTTGACCGATCCCTTTAATCATCTTCAGTGCCACCTCCAGCCGTGCCTATTGAAGTGCTCAATTCAGTGTCCTTCGTTGTTGAAATTATTTTCCCCAATTAGCGGATGTTATTCACGTTCCGGCCTATTGAAGAAGACATTTGGTCCTCACGCGCACGTGCAATGAAGATAGGTCTTTGAGTGCGTGAACCTCACACGCATGGTCAAGAGTGGGCTGCTTAGAGTGCATAGTTGTGCTCCAGTGCTTATTGTTGCACTGCACATTGTGCGTCTTAATTTCCTTTTACTTTCCCACTTTCCATTATAGCTTACTTTGGCGGTATTTATGTATTTATGCACCATGACTCCAAGTGGATTGTAGACTCTAGTACAACAAAACACATGGTATCGTCTCACATTATTGTTGATCATGTGACACCCTATAATGGTCATGAGCATATCACTATTGTTAAAGGTTTTCAACTCCCTATTACTCATGTTGATGATTCTCCGATTTCTAAGTATATATCTCTTTATGATGTGCTTATTGTACCTAATATCACCAAAAAATTGCTTTTGATTAGCAAATTAACTTGGGATTTAAATTCCATTGTCAGCATTGATGATAACTTATTTATTATAAAGCATAAAATTACTAGGGAAACTTTGGGTCTTGGTCATAGTGAAAATGGGCTTTGATGTTTTAGACTATGCTGCATCTTCTTTATTGTCTCATGTGGAATCAAATAAGTTTCATACGTTTTTTGAAACCTGGAATGCTAGACTTGGTCATGTTTCACATTCCGTTATTTCTGGTTTGCGTGCTTCTGAATCCTTATATGTCTCATCGATTTTGTCTAAACCTACCATTTGTGATGCGTATGAAAATGCTAAAGGGAAACATTTATGTTTTCATACAAATGATAAGCGTACTGCCAAGGTGCTTGCCATAGTTCATTGTGATTTATAAGGACCCTCTCATGCTTTATCTGTTGGTGGTTTATCCTACTATGCTCTTTTCCTTGATGATCATTCCCGGATCTCGTGGTTTTGCCCACTACGCCTCAAATATGATTTTTGGGATGTTTATCGTCTATTTGAGACCTTTGTAGAGAACCAGTTCTCTTCCACCTGCAAGTTATTTCAGAGTAATAGAGGACCGAGTTCATAAATGGTTGCTCATTTTCATTTTCAGACAAAGGGCATTCATCATCATTATTTCTTGCCCATATACTCTTGAGTAGAACGGTCGGGATGAGCGTAAACACCACCACACTGTTTAGATGGGCTTGTCAATGTTATACCACTCACATGTCTCTCTCTCCAAATAGCCTAATGCTTTTGTTGCAGCTACTTATACCATCGATTGGTTGTCCACTCATGTCCTTGGAGGACGATCACCACTTGAAGTTATTAATGACCGGGTCCCCATATACACCAACTTCTATGCGTTAGGTTGTCAGGTGTTCTCTTTTGTTCGCCCATTTTCCAACCACAAACTGTCTCCTCGCAGTATTCTGCGTGTATTTATTGGCTACAAATTGCAGTATAAAGATTTTTGATGCCTCGATACTTTTACCAATAGAATCTAGGTTACTCGACATGCTTATTTTGATGAGACATGTTTTCCCTTCGTCTCATCCAATCCTTCGATGATCAGTTCTCCACCTTCAGCGTTAGATGTTTATGCCTTTCTTGATCCAGATTATGATTCGGCATCTCCTTTGCCTATAATTTCTCTGCCGAGTCCCACGCCCTGTTCTATATGCTCATCAGACTCGGACCAGCCTGTGGCAGCACCTCCAACTCCAGTCCAACCGATCTCCGCCAGCCAGCTTCCACGACTCACCATCCCATTCGGCTGAGTCTGAACCTATGGTGATCTCCACTCATCAGTTGTGCTCACATCGTATGAAGGCTCAATCAGTCTCTAGTGCTATTTAGTGTAGTGATTATTTTGACATTGTCGCTCATGGTCTTCTTGCAGTTGTTCTTACCTAGAAGGAACCCATGGACTATCGCTCGGCTATTTAGAACTTGTCTTGGGTTTCAGCTATGGATGATGAAATTGCAGCACTTTGCAGCCGACATATATGGGATATGGTTCCACGCCCTTCAAATGTCGACATCATTGGATCCAAATGGGTTTATCTTTTGAAGTATCAACCTGATGGCACAGTTGATCGTCATAAGGTTCGCCTGGTGGCTCAGAGGTTTTCTCAGATTCCCAGTTTTGATTTTGATCATACTTTGAGTCCGGTGGTCATTACCTCTACAGTTTAAACTGTTCTTGCCATTGCTACCTTGTGGTCCTGGGCCTTTCATTAGTTGGATGTCCAAAATGCCTTTCCCAACAACGTGCTTGACTCTTCAATTTACATGGCACAATTGGTCGGCTATATGGACCTGCATCATCCTGACTATGTTTGTCACCTGCGAAAGGCCATTTATGGCCTTAAGCAAGTTTCTCGAGCGTGGTTTCAGCGGTGCTGCACGTGTCTTATCTCAGCTTGGATTTCAGTGTAATTCTACAGACACTTCTTTATTTGTGCTTTCTTGAGGATCCACGTTACTGTTTCTGCTAGTTTATGTTGGTGACATCATCCTCACCGGCAACGACTTGGCTCTCATTTGAAAGTTCATTGATCGTACTCATCAGGAGTTTGCTATTAAGGACTTGGGTGCACTCCATTACTTTCTTAGCCTCGGAATTTCTCCTACTTCCTCGGGTCTTCTTTTTGGTCAGGCTAAGTATGCTCACAATATTCTTACTCCCGCCGCGATGCTTGATGCATCTACAGTTTCTACTCCATGTTTGCCCAACTCCCTGCTTCACAAAAGCTCCAGTCCTCAGTTCAATACCCCAATGCTTTATCGGTCTCTGGTCGGGGCCTTTCAGTATCTGACCATCACACGCCTAGACTTAGCCTTTATTGTTAATTATGTCAGTCTGTACCTTCAGGACCCTCGAGACCATCACTTCGCAAATGTCACTCTAATTATATGGTATGTTCGTGGCACGCTATACTTTGGCCTTGCTTTTCGCTCTGCTAGCACTCCTGAGGTCTTGGGGGTATTGCGATGCTGATTGAGCCCGGTGTCTTGAGATTCATCGTTATACTTATGGGTATGTTGTCTTCCTCAGCGGCAATTTGGTCTCGTGGAGTGCCAAGAAGCAGCCCACAATTTCTCACTTTAGCACCGAGTCTGAGTATCGAGCTTTACCCAACACCGCCTTTGAGGTCATTTGGCTGACTCATCTTCCGCGAGATCTTCATGTCCCGCTTTTCGATTCTCCGCTTCTATTATGCGACAACAGTAATGTGATTTTTCAAGCTCATATTCCGGTGGCTCACAAGCGGGCCAAACACATTGATATCGATTATCACTTCGTTCGGGAGTTAGTTGGTGCTGGCAGGCTCCACATAGCCCATATTCCCACTTCTCTTCAGATTGCATACATTTACCAAAAGTCTCTCTCGTCCATCATTTGAGTTTTTTCGATAAAAAAACATCTAACGCTTCGTTTGAAGGGGTGTTAGGATAAGTCAAATTGCCGACAAGATCGTGATAAGGTTATAGTTAGAGTTAGATTGATACTACACCTCCATTGTATTTTTCTCTACGTATATCTTCTCTGAATAACAAATCAATCACAGGAAATCACTTTCTCACCTATACTATCCCTTAAAAAGTTTATAAGACTTCGTCTAAAGTTTTAACACCAAAATTTAAAACTTTCTATTATGTAATGTATATTATCATTCATTTATCTTGTTAAGCTGTTTTTCTACTAATAATTATCCGTCAGTCACACGTCCATTTATTTATTTCCCAGCAGACACATAAATTTCAGCTACGAAAAGTAACGTATTTCACATGTCAGGCCTGCTACAGAAAAGTGGAGGCGACCGGATCAAGATTCGGTGTCTAAATCTTCCCATCAAGAGCGGTAAGTTCGATAGTAACCCCAATCCAACGGCTCTCATACGTCTTACCCAATCTAATATCTGCTGCTGAATCCAACGGTGTGGATTCAACGGACGCGCTTCCCAATCCTACTATATATATATATTTACGCGCAAGTACTCCAATCAACCCCTTCTCTCTCCTCTCAAACTCCCTCTCCTCGCTGTAAAAAGCTTGTGCAAAAAGTTTTTTTTAAATTTTTTTTTGTTTTTTTTGAAACCCATAAAACGCACACAGTGATTGAAGAGGGAGGGAAATGAAGCCGGCGTCGGAGTACATGATAAGACTTTCCCGGTACAGGAGGGCCCACT
>JAULKM010029630.1:0-13736 GCA_032355605.1 Rubia tinctorum | reverse complement strand
AAAAAAATCAACACAATCAAGAAGCATGCAAGTGAGAAACCTCACCATACAAAAACTGAACCTCATCATATAAAATACATACATCAACACAAAAAACTAGTAATAAAACACTGGAGTCAAACAATAAATCAGAAAACTTACATTTTTTGCAGTACGCTCAATTTCCTCATCATCTTCCACACCATCATGCAACTCCAACTCAATAAAATGACGCTTGTTGCTCTTCGAAGATGATGCTCCAGCAATAGAAGAAATATTCTTTGTGATTGAAACACCACCAACCAACACTCCATTCTTACTTAGTGGAAACTGACTGCTACTTATAAGGAAACCAATATAACCTTCCTGTTGATATAAATGACATCGCTTCTTCACATTTTTAGTATCCCGGTGTTGGTGCAATGAAAGGTTAATAGGATCACTAAATCCCGGAACTGGATAGTGATAAAAGAAAGCAAGAAGTGGGATGATCAAACATACATTCACATAATTGAATTTCTATGAAGGCTAAACCCTATAAATACTCCCACAGAACCTCTTCCACACCAATCAAAACTAGAAATCCAATCAACATCTTCTAAGGAAATCACTATCTGCAAATCTGCAGTGCTGCGAGCAATAGGAGCTAAAAAACACGTCAAGGCAAACATTACGAAAACACACTTAAACTCAGACATTTCATCTTCCCTCAAAAGATTTGGGATAGCACTATATAAATCCTTCACAGTAGTAATTCCATTCTTAATTGCGTATTTTCCATTCCACCTATACCTAATGGAATTATCATCAGCTGCTACAGCCTTACCTTAACCCTTATGACTCACCTCACTAACATCCTCATCAGATATAGGAAGCTGGAACATATCCAATATGTCATTCTTATCTAGTGGATATCTGTCACTACCAAGTTCCTGGACTTGAGCAGTAGAATTAAAGTTTTGTATCAAAATCTGAACCAAATATTTAGCCACATGCTTAATCCTAAACCTCAACAAACCACCAAATCCAATCTATTCAACAGCTTTAATCTGAGATGGTTTCAATTCATCCAAAACCTCAATGAATTTTGAAACCATGCAGGTGGTCTTAAATTTCGAGCTGGAAAGAAAAGTATGAAAAAGAAGAACCTCAGTTAGTGGACCTAAGCATGAAATAAATGTAAATCTATGTATACATAACCTAAACCTCATCTTAAAGAAAAAAACACCAACAACATATAAAAAAACTGGTGCTTCTTTAAAATTCATTTCCAAGAACTTGTTAAAACATTTTGAAAAATTAGAACCATCGATAAACATATTCAGCATAAACACCGGCATCCAAAAAAAACCTCATAATCAGAAACTATGAACATCATCCCAAAAAAAGATAATTGAACCAGAAAACTGAAAACTCACATATCATCAGGGCCTGCATTAGCCATTCCAATTTTTGCTTTCTTTTCCGACTTCTTCTCCACAACTAGAGACATCTCAGCTTTTCACTTCCCATTGATTTTCTTTCCCACACCCTTCTTCAAAGGAGAGCCTTTTTCCTCAGCAAATTTTTGAACAACCTTAACCAAAACAAACATTAACACTTTTAGGGTCCAAATAATAGAATCATCTTGAGGGGACTGATCCAAATAATAATAAGACTTGTAAGCATTAACACTTGAGGGGACTGAGACAATGACTGCTTCCAAATATTAAAATCATCTTCCTTACCAGGAGCTTCTTCTACATCTTTATTTCTAGATTTTGGCAACTGAATATCCTCTAAATGCATATCAGTTGCAAAATTTATCGCAACTACAAAGCAAGCAATAATAATAATAAAAACATAATGAAGAAATGAAATAACAAAAAAACACATAAAAACATCACAGTTTTAATAAGTAAAGCAAAAAAATCAAAAAAGGGAAAACATCAATAAAAAAGTCTTCTGCTAGCGTTGGATTCACTTCATCAGATTTCTTAGGAAACTCATTCAAATCCTTGTTAACCTCATTGTCATTGAAATCTACATTTGCAGTACCAGACTGCATTCCTGAACCAACATTTAACTCAACATCACGTTCATGACTTGTATGAAATAAACAAGAAGAAGAAAAAGGTAAATAACAAGAAAAACAACATCATCAATAAAATATGCCACATGACACGTAAAAAACTTACTGGAAACAACATCAAATTCATCTAGAACCCTATTGGCTACCATTTTCTTCCTCATCCTCAACAGAGGAGGAACCTCATTTGAATCCTTATTAACCTCATTGTCATTGGAATATACATTTGCAGTACCAGACTGCATTCCCGAACCAACATTCAACTCAGCATCACGTTCAAGACTTACATATAAAAATAAGAAGAAAAGGGTAAATAACATGAAAAACAACATTATCAATAGAAAATGCCACATGACATGTAAAAAACCTACTGGAAACAAGATCACATTCATCTAGAACCCTATTGGCTACCATCTTCTTCCTCATGCTGAACAGAGGAGGATTTTTTAACTGCTTCACGGTTATGAAGAATTTTACGAGGAGCAGAAACAACATGCTCCATTACAATGAAACACAAACAATAACATCAACAAAACACTAAATTAAACAAATAATGAAGCAAATAGTAACAAAAACATAGTACCCTTACCATCAGCAGTTGAGGGACCTTCAGCAGCTAATACCTCACCAGAAGCTAGTGGTATCACAGAAGCAGCATCTACAACTGGTGGAACCACAACAGGACATGGTGGAAACTCAACTGGAGCTGATGGTACATCAGCATGGGCTGGTGAAACGTTAACAGACACTTGTAGAACCTTAGCATGAGTTGGTGATACATCAGCATGAGCAACTAATAGCTCAACAGGATTAACCAGAATATGTGATACATGAACAGAATCAAGTAACGACACCTGAAAAACTAGAGCATGAACATTTTGAAATCAGCCACAATCGAGCCTAAAAAAACAAAAACAAAATAAAACAACAGAAAAAAATTAGCATCGACAAACAAAAATGAAAATCCAAAGCATAAATGACTTAAAACCCTCTGCAACATTTTCCTAAACAACATCTTTCTCGACAGCAATAGAAGAAACAACATCAACATAAACTGGCACATTAACATCAGAAGCCACATCTTGAGTCTCATAACCAAAAGAACTAGCATCACAAGCTCCACCTATACCAATTGAACCTATACCAAAAACAAAAAGCACAAAAATCAACAAATTGAAAAAGTACCGTAAATAAAAAAAAACTGTAACCTAAAATATGAAATGCTAATTATCCTCATCATCATCTGTGTCATGAGCAGTAAGAAAAACTTCATTTTCATTTTCGGAAACCTCAGCTTGAACCTTATCAACCTCAACACCAACTTTTGAATCTGTACCAAAAACAAAAGATACCATCAACAAAGTGCGAAAAGTAACATCAACAAAAAAACCCAACAAAAATAGAAAAAAAATCAAACACTTACAACCAGCATCCAAAATTGATGTAGCATCCAATTTTTTTTCTTCAAATCAACACCTTCATCTGTAGAAGCTCTCTGCATATTCCGAGACTTCATAATTCTTGACATCGAAAGTACAATCTCTTTAGAACTTTTTCTTCTACCATGAGCTACCTTTCTCTTCGATTGTCGGCGCACAACTGGAACATACTCCTCAATATGTACAGGATTTGACGAACTAGTTTGAGTTAATTCAATTTATTTATACGACTTTGCATTGTGTCAATCTGTGTACGTGTGCGTGTAGAACGCCAAGGTCCAGCAATAGGTGACTCAGAAGGTGCTGTAAAAAAAGAACAAAACAAAAATCAGATGGAAAAACTCAATAAGGCATAAACCTTATCAGATAAATATAAGTGTTAAACCATAAAAGATAAACCTCATCAAAAATTCTCCAACAAGCACACCTCAACATATTATAAATGAACCTCACAACTAAATTCACATCAAACAAACCTCAAATTAATAGAATGAACCATAAATGACAAACATCAATAAATTTAGTATGAACCTCAACAGTTACACATAAATGTCAGACAAAAGGGAAAATCGCATAAAAAATTTACCAAAAATACACCTCAACGTATTAGATATGAATCTCAAAAATTAATTCTCATGAATCAACATCAGATGGAAAAAACATTAAAAAAATTAGCATGAACCTCAGAAGCTACACATAAATGTCAAAAAAAGGGTAAACCTCATAAAAAATTTACCAAAAAGTACACCTCAACATATTAGACATGAATCTCACAACTAAATAAATTTAGCATGAACCTCAGCAATTACACATAAATTTCAAACAAAAGGGTAAACCCCATAAAAAATTACCAAAAAGCACATCTCAATATATTGGACACGAACCTCAAAAATAAATTCACATAAATCAACATCAGATGACAAATATCAATAAATGTAGCATGAACCTCAACAGCTAGACATAAATGTCAAAGAGTAAAGGGCAAACCTCATCAAAAGGTTACAAAAAATAACACCTCGACATTTTAGACATGAATCTCAATAATAAAATCACATAAATCAATCCTCAATTCATTACAATAAACCTCAGATTACAAAACTCAATAATTTTGGTATAACCCTCAACATATCTTAATAAATCATGAAAATCAATATCTGTACATGAATGTCAAACCTCATCAACGAAATCACCAAAATGCACACCACAGTATGTAAAACATGAATCTCATCATAAAATCACATGAGTCGAACCTCGTATCATTACAAATAAACCTCATCATATTACAAAATCTTGAAGAACATTCTCTCTGTAATTTTAAATCGCTAAAATTACACACAAACAACAAAAAAAATGAAATTAAACACAACAGACACAACAAATCCAAAAAAACATAAATCCAAAAACTGAGGAAAAAATGAACTAAAAAGTAACATGAAACATCAAAAACATCATCAAACAAACATGAAATCCAAAAATAAAACAAAAAAATGAAACATCTTCTAGCCGCGATTTGGAAGGAGAAGCCTCATCACGCTTTGTGCGAAACATATTCTTTAACAAAAAACGAAATTGAAATCGAAGAACACAATAGTTAGGGCAAAACACACAATAAATAAATGCAGTGAAACAAAATCAAAGAATGCAAAAAATAAGAAATTAAACTTACTCAGTGAATATCTGGCGAAATGCAGCAATTTGCACTGATTCACAGCAATATCCGGTGAAATTTGATGGTTACCATCAATTTTCGGCGGTTATTGTGTGTCGAGTGTGTGTTCCGAAAATGAAAATCGCATGGAGAAACATTGAAATTTGAAATCACAATTTAATATTATATATAAAAACAAAAAAATTGTAAATTGCACAAGAAACCCTCCACTATCTTGGATTATTTTAAAACGAACCCCACCCTAATTAAAACTATCATTAATTGCATAAAAGATCATGCCTAAAGTTTAGTCTGGTTAAAACAAGACTTTGTGGAGAAATAAATTTTAATTTCTAACACTATTTATAAAATAATATATATATATATATATAGTTTAAATTATTTCACATGATCAACTTTGCTAAAAATATATACTCCCTCCGTCACAAATCAAACTGCATACTTTCCTTATTGGACTATCCCAGCTTAAACTGCATCCTCTGATTTAATGCCATTTTCAACCATTTGACTGATTGTAAAATGCCGATCTTACCCTTGAAATTTGGAAAATTTACAAAACTTTTACGTTGTTTAGTTAGTAATTAGTTAAGTGGGAAGTTGTGCTTGAATCAATAACCAAACCACGCATGATTCTCTTTTCCCCCTCTATATTCCCTTCTCACCAACTGAATCCACCTCTCTCTAAAACTCTTCCTCTCATTTTCTTCTCATCCATTCCTATCCTATGCCCAATCTGAAAGAAGAAACCTTTTTCTAGCTCTCCTCTTCAATGGACTTGTTGAAGGTGATAGTATTATTCCTGATTAGTCTAGAATCTTCTATACCTTGAATCTTCTATATAGTGTGTATTTACATGTATAGTCCATGTATTACTTGTATAAATATTGTACTCTACGGTATATGGAAATCATTGAGAATTCATTGTTCACATGGTATCAGAGCACCGAGTTATCATTCTCTTTAAATATTCTCCATCCCAATCTCCTTAAATATTCTCCTTCCCACAACTGCTTCACATGAAGCTATCATTTTCTCTTCCAGAAAGGTTGCACACCTACTTTATATTCTTCCTTATTCAATAAAACCAAAAAAATCTCTCTTCATTCTCCTTAATCAAAATTGGAGTACACTATATTCTTCCTTCCTTATTTATTCAACGAAAACAAAAACTCATCCCTTCTTCATTATCTTTTACTCAAAACAAAACAGAGCGTACTGTCATTTCCATCCCTTCTTCATTATCTTTTACTCAAAACATTACACCATCCTTTCTAATTTCCTTCTTAATCGAAAACAAAACCCAGCCTCTCATTATTCTCTCTTCAATAACAAAATAGAGCACACCACAATCTTCCAATTTTTTGGGCCACCTTTCAGTCGAATCCCAATCATGGCCGACGCTCTTTCCTTCACAACCCTCAATCACCTTATATCCATCAAGATTTTATCTTTTACTTTTTTGGCTTGGAAGGCACAAATTCATACTATTTCTTAAGCCAAAGGTTTATTTAGCTACCTTGATGACTCCATTTCTTGTTCGGAACCATCTTCCTCCTATTCCGATGGTTCATCTTCGGACTCCTCGAACTCTGCTATTGCTGCTTCGGTAACTACAGACCAACATCTTATGTGTCTTCTCCGCTCGACTCTCATCGATGATGTTTTAATGGAAACCACCATCGGCAGTACAACATCAAAAGATATGTGGGACTCTCTCTATGCTGCTTTTCAAAATCCCTCTCACACTCAATAACTCATACTTTGGACTAAATTATTTTCTCTCAGTCGCGACCAAGGATCTGTCACTGATTTGCACTGTCATTTAAAGTTAATTCTTGATCTTCTCTCTAGTTGTGATTCACCTGTGAGCAACAAGTATCAGAATCTCTCATTTCTTCGTGTTCTGGGGTCTGAGTTTTTTGAATTTACCAATTTTCAGTTGGCACAAAATCCTTTACTGACGTATGTTGAGGTGGTGACGCGTGCACAGAGCTATGAAGCTCTTCGTGGAACTATTTCTGGTTCTTCTACTGGTGCCAATATTCCACCTGTTACATTTTTGGCTTCAGATGCACCTGAGTTTGCTCCTTGCGATTATCCTTCCCAGGCGTGTAGCTCTCACACGTAGTCGCGCAGTCATTCTGGTGGTCGGCATCAAGGTGCTGCTGGTTCTGGTCATTTTTATTCATCTAGTTTTGGTAATGATAATCGTGGGCACCGCTGGAATCCAAAGTGTCAATGGTGCAACAAGTTTGGGCACACCGCTGCCAACTGTCACAAACTTACCAATGCTCCTCATATTTCGGATTCTGCCCATATAGCTTAAACTTTCCAATGTTCTCCTTATCTTGAGAAGCCCGGCAACCCTGCTTCTATTTGGTATCTTGACTCCGGTGCCACTAGTCATGTGACTGCTACCACCTCCGGAATTGCTGACATAACACCTTATTCTAGTAATCATACTGTTACTGTTGGAAATGGTCAATCTATTCCTATTACTCATGTTGACACTCAGCGTTTTACCGATTCTCTTTATTTGTCTGATGTTTTGGTGGTCCCCGCTATCACTAAATTTACTTTCTATCATCAAATTGACTAAAGACCAGAATGTTGTTATAAATTTTTATGCCAACTCATTTGTGATTCAGAATCGGTCCACAAAGGAGGTTGGGGCCAAGGTCGATGTGAGCGGGTTCTCTACGTGGTTGAATTAAGTGGTGTTGCTCTGGTGGTTTATGTTCAATCCAACAAGAATAACACTTCATTTGAACTTTGGCACTCTAGATTAGGCCATAGTTCCTTTTCTCTTATATCTTTGTTGCATAAACAAAGACTTTTATCAGTGACCTCCTTACTTCCAAAGCCAAATTTATGTGATTCTTGTGAAAATGCAAAAGGCAAACGCCTTTAATTTATGTATAATCCTAAACGAGCGGATTCTCTTCTATCATTGATTCATTATGATCTATGGGGACCGATACCCATCTCTTCTAATCTTGGTTTTTCATATTATGTTTTCTTCATTGATGACTATTCCCGCTACACTTGGTATTACCCTCTGTGACATCGATCAGATTTCTTTAGTATTTTTGTCGCCTTTCAGATATTTGTGGAGAATAAATTTTCTTCCATCATCAAGACTTTTCATAGTGATGGAGTCACATAATTCACAAATGCTCGACTAAAATCCCATTTTCTGCTCACGGTATTCATCATAAATTATCTTGTCCTGCTACACCCAAACAGAATGGTCGACCCGAGAGAAAGCATCGTCACATTATTGAGATGGCTTTGACTATACTCTTTCATTCTCATCTTCCGATGTCATATTGGAATGATACTTTCTCCACAGCTGTCTATATTATTAATCGGTTTCCCACTCCTTTCTCAACGGGAACTATCTCTTCTCTCTCCTATATGGATGTCTACCTGATTATTCTAACTTTCATCCATTCAGATGTCGTTTTTATCTATTTATTCGACCTTTCTCTTCCCATAAACTAGCTCCCCACAACACTCCATGTGTCTTTGTGGGATACAGTTCTTAGTATAAAGGGTTTCGATGTTTAGATCCATCTACTCGCAAAGTCTACATTACCCGACATGTCATTTTAATGAGCATCACTTTCCTTATGCTGGTGATTGTGATGTTCTTTCAGCATCTATAGATATCTCTTTCTATCTTAATCCAGAGTCCACGAAGCTACTTCACCCCCTGTTCCACCGACTCAAAATACGTCATGTCGATTGTGTCCCTCCTCATATTTATCACCTCCTATTAAACATACCAGTCCTAATGCCCCCATCTTCTCCTCCAGTACATTCCATTTCCTCTCCACCGATACGTCCTTCTCATGTCATGGACACTCGCTCTCGCACTGGTTCTGTCACTCGCGATAACTTTGATGATTATGAGGTCTACAGTCTTCTTGCAGCTTTTCTCGTTGAATCTGAACTTCTTGGTTATCGATCAGCTCTAAAGGATCCCCATTGGATTGCTGCTATGGACGAGGAAATGGCAGCACTTCATCCTAGAGTGTTAAGAAGCAGTCTACCGTATCTCTTTCTAGTTGGAGTTTGAATATCGTGCCTTGGCCAATGTTGCTTCTGAGCTTATTTGGTTATCTCATTTATTATGTTATCTCTGTGTGTCAATGTCCTCTCCACCTCTTCTCTTATGAGGCAACAACAGTGCCATTTTCTTATCTCAGAATCCAATGGCCCACAAACTAGCAGAGCACATTGATATCAATTAACATTTTGTTTGTGAATTGGTATCTTCTGGAAGACTTCACACTAGACATGTTCTTTCGTCCCTTCAGATTTTTGATATCTTTACCAAAGGGCTCGTCCTCGTTTTTATTTTTTTCGCTCTAAGTTGTGTGTGTCCTGTCTTCCTACGTTTCGCTTAAGGGGGTGATAGTATTATTCTTGATTAGTCTAGAATTTTCTATACAGAGTGTGTTTACATGTATTGTCCTCGTACTACTTGTATAAATATTGTACTCTACCGTATATGGAAATTATTGGGTATTCATTGTTCACGGAAGGGAATGATGTGGTCTTCCTCCTCCTGCTGCTCTCCTTTTTTTTAACGGAAAGGAAACCTTGTTGTAGCTCTCCTTTTCCGAATGAACCGTATGTTCTTCATCTCCTAGTTAATTCTATGTCTTTATTTGTGTCGGATTTAGGTTTAATTTTGAAATAGCTCATTGGATCTGATTGTTTCAGCATTTGGTCGATTAATCTGCGGCGACGAAGCTCAAGTGTGTATCTGAGCGCTGATGCTATCAACTTGTTTATTGAAATGTCCCAGAGAGCTTTCAGTTTTGATTTTGTTTGTATTCTGAGAATAACACGAGCTTCATTTGTCTGACAATTCTAATTTTGAAGGTTCTTGTGTTTTTCAGCCTTCGAATGGTTTCATTTATGTAAATTTATTGATATGTTATGTTTGAGAGGTTTGATTTTGAAGGTTCTTGTATTCTTCAACCTTTGAATGGATTCATCAATTTAATTGTGTTTGATAGGTTTGATCTGGAGGACTATTTCGGAGATTTGAGTTTTGATTAGTAAAATTGGATGGGTAACTTTTTATATTAATGTATAGTTGTCACTATTCATTGTCGTCAGTAAAATTCAGCCTTTCTTTCCGCTTTTCTGCTTTTTTTGCTGCTTTTCACTGTAGAAAATTTCAAGCCAAAATCCTCCCTCTACAAAATAGTCTCGAACAGGGGGAATATAAGTATTTCTTGAATTATTGTCATATGTAGTTCATATAAAATAATATTAAATGTAAAAATGTGTAGTTCATTATCTTAAATTTATTAATATATTGTATGTGATTAAAAAAATATGCATTTTAAAGGGGGTTTAGAAGCCGTTTTGTTCAAGTAGGGAAAGACAAAGGAAAGGAACAAAAATGAAAGGAATACCTCTGATTTTTTTTAAAAAAATCTAGTCATAGAAGGGGAAAGGAATCAAAAAAGGGAAAGGAAGAGAAGAGAAAGGAATAAACCTGAAAGGAAAGGGAATGATAAAAGAACCAAACTGAACACTAACTAAAAGAATTCAGAATTTAGATTCACTTTCTCTTTTCTAATTCACCCAACCAAATGACCCCTTAGCCTTTAGGTACTACTCCATAATGCATAGATACTACCATACTATGCACACACTTACTGCTCCCTCCGTCTTACCTCTATTTGCACAACAATCATTATTATGGTGTTCAAAAAACACGTTTGACCGTTAATATGTTTTCTTATGTATAATAACAGCAAATAAAAAATTAATATTTAAAATCTATTTTTTACGATGAATTCAACAAAATCATATACGATAATATTGTTGTTCATATATCTATTCAAATATGCGGCCAAATTTTGATGAAGAATAGTGTAAGGTGGGACGGAGAGAGTATTTTATTTTAAGAAGAGAAATATGCTTTACCGGTCCAATGGTATTTTTTAATAACGAAGAGTTATCCTGACAGGTGGCCTATCCTTAAGTTATGTACAGTCTATTGTATTTTTCACGTATACACAGCATTTGTTAAAATACAAAGTCTTGTTTCATACAACCTAAACTTTAGGCAAGGGTCATTATTCAATTTTAATATATTCTAATTAGGATGAAGTTTTTTTCTCTATATATAAAAACAACTGTCCAATTAATTTGGTTCATGGAATGGAGGGCTTCTGTGTAAATATAATAACTTTAGTCCATAATAACTCAGGTTCACATGAGACAATCTAGTTTATGTGAGTCAGATTAGTTATGTGAGACAGAATCTCCACCTTTCAAATAATCTGATCTAAGGGGTCTATATTTAAAACATCTTTCTAACTCTAAATTCTCCTTATCCACCTCCTCCATTGAACACCTTCCTTCTATGTTACCTTTCCTCCACCGCTTACCCCTTCATCTCATTCAACTCTTCCTTCGTTAATCGCTCTCTGCCCTTCTCTAACAGTAGCTGGTACCGCTTTCCTCCACCGATAACACCTTCCTCTCCCTCACCTCCTCTGTCTCTAGTCGCTTTCCAACGCTAACCACCCTTCAACCTCGAGGTAATTTTTTTCTTCAATTTTCTAAAGTTTTAAAGGATTTTTTAATATTTTGTAGCAGATATAACCAATTAGTCTATGAGAGTACTATTTCATATTCATCATTTGAATTATCTTAATTGAGTCAAAGAATCCTGTATCGTTGTGGTGATTGTATGAAATGGGTTAATGTTAAGCTGGGATTTGGTAGTATGAATTTTTGAAAATGCAGCTATAGGCTTCTTCTCTAGAATCGGTTGTGTTTGGATTGCACATCAGATGCTCGATGGAAGCCTGAACCAGATGTGGTTGCTGGAATGCGTTGATTTTTGGTTGTTATTTGAATGGATATGATGATGATGATGGGGTTCTTGGAGTTCTTTTTAGAATGCGAAGAAATATGAACTGGTATCTTTGTCTTAATCACCAAATTCCTTCACAAAATAGATCAGGTGTTAGCACAGTCTCTGAGTTAACTCTAATGGAGTTTGAGGAGGAGCATGACAACGAAAATGGCAGGGAGGTGGACGAAAAAGACATATGAGGATACACATCAGAGTTTTGGCCGGAGACATCACTGCGGATGATCTGAAGAAGACATTATCTAGACCTCAACTAGGCTTTGTGGAATCCGTGAAGATTATTTGCACTAAATCCTGAACATCGCAACATCATGTATTTTAATTTCCACCCTTGCTCTAAGCAAGACCTTTCTAAACTCAGTTGTTGATGAAGTTATGGTGAGCCATATCAGCAGATTTACTATCTTCAGGTTTTGCTTTATCTTGTAGATGAGTTGATGCTTAGTTGTGTTTATCGCTACGGCCATATCCAAAAAATGTTGAAACTTCACTTCCTTAACCCATATAAAATAGTGTGTCGATCATTTTGATTCTACAGTATGGTATCCTTCAAGTATTATTCTAGCTTCATAAAATGATTGATTATGGTGTTACCTGTTTCAGGTGAAAAACTTGATATTCTGTGATCCAGAAGAATTCATAGGTATAACTACAAAACCATGTACTTCATCTGTTTCTTATTTCTTACTGCAATTTGAACTTCTAATTTCTATCCTTTGAAGTTTGGCTAGTTGTACTTAAATACTTAGTGAAAAGGATGGGTTTAAGTGAACATGCAAGATTTGGGACATTTTCATTTGTTTGGAAGCTTTAGAATTGTGGATCGCTATATCTCGCCCTGTATTTTACTTACCCGCGCCCTGTGATTGAGGTATTAGAATACAAGTTGAAATAATTGGTAGAGGAAAAAGAAAAACAAATGCTAATGTTAGTTAGTGGAGCAATAAAATTGATTAATTAGCTAATACTATTAAAAAGGAAAAAATTGGTTAATGAAGAATTGTGCTCGCCGGAGATGGTGGCTCCGGCGACGACGGTGGCTCCGGCGACGATGTGGCTGCGGCCACGACGAGGTTCCGCTCGTGACGAGACAATACCGAGTGCCATCGCAAGGTTCCGCTCACGCTGAGACGCGGGTTTCCACTCGCGATGAGAAGCCACCGGGATGGCTTACAGATTTTCGCTCACGACGAGAAGCCACCGGGACGGCTCGTGGATTTCCGCTCGCGACGAGAAGATACCGGGATGGTTTGCGGCTCTCCGCTCATGACGAGAAGCCACCGGGATGGCTCACGGGTTTCTGCTCATGACGATAAGCCACCGGGATGGCTTGCAGGTTTCCGCTCGCGACGAGAAGACACCGGGACTGCTCACGGGTCTCCACTCGCGATGAGAAGTCACCAGGATGGCTCGCGGGTCTCCGCTCGTGACGAGAAGCAACCGGGATGGCTCGCGAAGAGAAGATATCGGGATGGCTCGCGACTCTCCGCTTGCGACGAGAAGCCACTGGGATGGCTTGTGGGTTTCCGCTCGTGACGAGAAGCCACCGGGACGGCTTGCGGGTGTCCGCTTGCGACGAGAATACACTGGGATGACTCGTGGGTCTTCGCTCGCAACGAGAAGCCCCTGGGACGGCTCGCGGGTCTCCGCTCGCGATGAGAAGCCACCGGG
>JAULKM010029619.1:0-13737 GCA_032355605.1 Rubia tinctorum | reverse complement strand
ATGATGTAAACCTACCTAAATCTAGCAATCTTGCAACAAAAATATCACAAAAGAGATGTTAAATGCTTCGGAAAACATATGCATTTGACGTCTCATCACCACCCAAAACCAACAAAACATAAAACACGGATCAGGCCACGACCGCATACAATTATCACAATAACAACAATCTAAGGATTGTGGCCCCACCATAGCCACCATGTTAGACCTCAGGAATACATCCTACGTGGGTGAGTACCACCTAGAATATAGGAAAAATGAACTTATTTATAGATCTAAAGTAAGTAACAACAAGAGAACTAAGATCTTATACTACTTAAGATACTGACTATAGCAACAGAGCATTTACTCCGAATTCAACCGGGAGATTCTTTCTAGGTAAAATAACCCAATACTCGACACCAAAATCATTCAATGAGTCCAAAGAACATCAATGGAGCTAAATGTGGGGACTATGTATTTTAAGTCACATTGGAATCTTTGAATTACAGTTGAAAACAGAAGGCAGGAGAGTCACCAGGAAAGCACAATACAATCATTACTACTCACAACCGATCCATCCTCCTAGTGGCAACCAATGGTTAGGGAGGAGGGAACCTAATAATCTGTAGCCAACACGGAGGCATATTCCCCTCTCCTGATAAAAAGGGAAAGTTGACCTTTACAGCATGTTTGGAGGCCAATAGGGAATAACTCTACAAATAATTCATGAAAAACAATAGGAAACAGAAGAACAAGCTAGTGACTGGAGGAAGATGGGAGCCAAAGAAGAAGGTTTTCTCGATAACTAACATGAGGTCGAGCATCACGACGTTGAGGATGAAGCGGTACACTCCCACCTAGTGCAAGAACTACGAAACTTTACGATGTTGAAGGGGTTCAAACTACCAGCATAACTCAGGGGGTACGATGGGACAACTAACCCGAAGGAATTAATACATTCCTACAGAACTAGCATGAGGCTCCGCAACACACACATCCAATTGGTATGAAAATATTTCCCTATTTTCCTCACAAGAACAACGATCATCGTGTACGACAGCTTACCAAAGTGAAGCATACGAAACTGGTCACAACTAGCAGACAAATTCGTTGGAAGATTTTACCAAAAACAAAAATTCACGAAGATATTTTCGGATCTAATGAACATGACACATCGAAGCGGCATGAGTATTTTGGTAAATCATGATAACTTTGTGTCAGAAATCCTGGAAGTTCAAGAACTCCAACACCAAATCTCGCTAAAGGCATTCATGAACGGATCGAGATCAGGATAAAAATAGAATAATCTCATGGAAAAGATGCCAGACAACCTAAGAGACCTCCAAGAATCTATGGAAAAATTCATCCGCGTGGATAAGGAAAACAACAAAAGGTTGGAGAATGAGCGAGGAGAAAAGAAAGACGGGAAATACATCCAAGGAAGAGACACAATCAAAATAGTTAGAGGCACCACACTTGCATAGGGGAGAGAACCAGCCATTGAAAGTGCACTTCTCTCGTAAACACCTTTGACTGAATCCAGATAAGAAATATGGCAAAACAAGGAGTCCTTCAAGAAACCTAGCACGATGAGGGCCCCGACGGATAAAATATCAAAGGATTACCATTGTGATTTATACAAATATCACAACCATGACATGGATAGCTGCTAAGATCTCATGATATGGACCGAAAACTTACTTTTCTAGGGTCGACTCATGTAATACAAGAAGGACGGGCACCAACTGGGAGGATCCTAAAATTACTGCATAGAAAGGAACCCATCAGTGACCTCGGGCCAAATAAAACCAAAGAAAAAAAATCCACAACAGTGGAATACGGCTAAAACCTAACAAACACTTAGAAGGAACAATAAAGGTACATAACACCCCAATATCCCACATACAAGAGGATGCTAGAAAGCAAAATGATCACCTTCAGTGAGAAGGACGCAGGGCGATGGATGCACCATTTCTATTTTATATAGTCATAGTGAGACCGAGGATGAATACAGACAAGGCCACATGGTCTTCCTACCACATCATCATGAAAATCACTTCACCTACTAGAATTTCTAGGTCAGGGGAGACCAACAGGTAGCAAGGCAGTGCATGGTCATTGTAATGAAACCATCCACTTCAAGTATACCACAATCGATGGTGCACTCATGGAAGTCCAGCAGAGAATTTCATCAGGTGGATTACTTAGGAGAAGACGCCGAGCTAGTCCATCTAGATAAAAATGATGCTTCCAAATAAATCAAGATCGGGAAGGAGATACCAAAACCAGTAAAGTCCAAAGTTATTGACATGCTTAAGAATTGGAAGACCGCATTTGCATGGTCAGTACAAAACATGGGATGTGTAGACCCCTCCATTGGGATATACCGCCTAAACATAAACCCCCTCAGTCAAGCCGGTCAGATAAAAACAAAGTGTCTTCACCCATGATAGAAAACAATCTATAGTGAATGAAGTCAACACCCTAGGAAGCATGTATAACAAGAAAATTCATATATGCAACATAGTTGGCAGACCCATTCATGGTGAAGAAAGCGGATGCAGATGTTAGATGTGCATAGATTACAGGGAACTCAATCGATATTTCCTGAAAGATTTCTACCTCTTGCCAAAGATCGACCAACTAGTCAGAGAAATCTCAGGATACAAAGCTATAGTCTTCCTCGATGCTTACAAAGGGTACCAAAAAATCTGGATGAACCCACAATACACAGAAAAAATAGCAATCACAACAAGATTTGGCGTGTTTTTATGATAGAATGCATCTTGAACTGAAGAATGCATGAGCCATCTATCAACGGACATTCGATAAGGCATTTTCCAACCAGATAGCACGCAACATTGAGAAATATGTGGACGACATGGTTGGTAAAAGCAGAATTCTTGAGGATTTTCCGTAAGACTAGGGTGAAACACTCATCACACTTCTATCAATTAGAATGAAGCTAAACCCCAAGAAATGCATCATTGGGGCCGAGAAGGAACATTATAAGGGCTTAATGTTTCATCCAAGGGCATAAAGGCTAGAGTAGAAAATATACGGGCCATATGGTCATTGACACCCCCATGATCAGTCAAAGAAGTTCAAATACTTACTGGCTCTTTAGTAGCACTCAGTCACTTCGACTTAAAATTGGCAGAGAAACAACTTTCATTCTCTTGACATCTTACAAAAAGTGTCCAAGTTTGCCCAAACAGAAGAATTGTGCAAAGCATATGACAAACTCAAAGTGGAGCTGAATCATTTACCATTGCTACGATCCCCAAGCCAGGCGAAACCCCATCTCTATACCTAGCTATTTCAACACATGCTTGTCGGTCATGTTCTTTTGTTAGAAGAACAGGACCGACAGAGGCTTAATTACTACGTTAATTGGAGCCTCTGAGTCCAAGAGAATAATTACTCATCATTGGAGAAGCTTATCCTTGCACTTATCAACTCTGCCGGAAGACTAAAACCTTACTTCCAGGAACATAAGATTGTGATATATAGTGAAAAACCCGTGAAATAATTTTTTCTTTAACCAAAACATCCGGTCACCTGATGAAATGGGCCATTGTACTAGGGAAACATGAAATAACATTCAACCCAAGAACATATATCAAGGGCCAGGAAGTATTAAACTTCTTAGAAGATATAACGGAAGAATTACACCCTGATTTTTTCATCTTAGAGCAAGCAACATCGAGTCAAGCCAAGGGAAAAGGGAAGGTCAATCAAAATGACACTCCAACTAGTCAGCCCTAAAGGGGACAAATACAAATATGCACTTCGCTCTCAATATCCCCTCACCAACAACGAGCAGAATATAAGGAACTCATTGGAGGACTAGGATTAGTTATACGAATTGACATACCAGGTCTATAGTGACCCACAAGTGGTCATCCAGAAGTTGTTAAGTAACTACATCATCAAGGAGAAATAACAAATCAAATACCTAAATAAGATAAGACAACTCATTTGTCAGCTTGAGTACTTCATGATCACACATGACCCACCTTCAGAAAACACAAAAGCAGATGCACTGAGCAAACTGTCAACCTCACAATAAGCACCACTCCAAAGAGAGGAAGATGTCATCACTGAGTTGGTTCCTGTCTATAGCAAGAAAATCACAACGGTGACCCAGATACAGGAAGACTAAGTCTCTTGTATGGGACCTATCATACAATACCTTAATCACATCCACTAGCCAAGAAATGGTGCGGTTAGTGCCATGGCGCACAAACCTTTTCCAATAAAATCCTCCATTCAGGATACTATTGGCCAACAATATTCGAAGATATGCCATTCGTTCAAAAATGCCGTAGCTGCCAATGGAATGTCATAGTTACACGGAGACAGAAATGCCAGGTATCTACGGTTTGTGGTCATTTGATAAATGGGGAATAAACTTTGTGGGCTCCTTCTTAGCCAGCTGGGAAGTGGTGAAATTCTTCATCATCGCAATCGATTACTTCACTAAGTGGGTCGGGGTGAAACCGCTCAACAGAATAACATCCAAAGAAGCAATTGCATTTGTCTGGCTCAACATTGTGTGCTGCTTTATCATACCACAGATAATGGAAAACAATTCGCAAGAGGATTTATCAGCTAGTGGTGTAAGGACTAGAATATAAATAAGAATTTCAATCCGATAGCAGCCAATGGTCAAGTCAATGTCATAAACTAGACCATAGTCTAAGAAATCCAGAAACGGTTGGAAGGAAAGCAGACTTGAAGGGTGGAAGAACTACAATTGTCCTATAGGCATACTTAACCACCCCAAGAACATCAACATCAGAAACACCTCTTAGCTTGGTATCAAGGAAGCTAGGTATAAGAACAAGATGACGACATCATACAATGAGAGAGTTAACAAGACTACATTCCAAGTGTGAGACCTAGTCCTATGCCTAAATGAAGGCAGACAAGCCAAAAGGACTGGAAAGCTATGTCTCACTTAGGAAGGCCCATATAAAATCATGAAGGCATACAAGTCTAACAACTACTCCTTGGCCCAGAAGGACGAGACACCTATTCCAAATACGTGGCACATAACCAACCTTAGGAAATACTGTAAACCTGTAGTTCCTATATAGACGTATTGTACATAGGCTCAATATCATCGTGACCAGCTTTCAACATTCAAGACACGAGTGATGGTGAATGTACATACATCAAAGAAAATGTCTTTCCTAATGAAAAAAATGTACAAAAATAAGGGCAATGACCTATCTCAAGCAAGAAAATCATCCGCGGCTTCACAAAATAAGAGAACTGCTTCTCCCCGCAACTTAAGAAGGAAAATCACCTGCCAGCAGAATGCTATGGTCACACGGGGACCCTAATTAAAAATTATAGGTGTCTACAGTGCATGGTTATTTGTTAAATAGAGAGTAGATATGTGGGTTCCTTCTTAGTCGGCTCGGGCAAGGTGAAATTCTTCATTGTCGTAATCGATTACTTTGCTAAGTGTGTCAAGGAGAAGTTCCTCAATAGGATAACATACAAAGAAGAAATTGCATTTTTTGGAACAACATCGTATGTTGATTCACCATACCGAAGACAATCATCTCAGACAATGGAACAAAATTCGCAAGGGGATTAATCAACGAGTGGTGTAAGAACTTGAATATCAGTCAAAAGTTCACCTCGACCGTACACCCCGAGTTAATTCAATGTCACAAATAGGACCATAGTCTAAGGAATCCAAAAGTGACTGGAAGGAAAGCAAACATGACAGATGAAAGATCTATTGACTGTCCTGTGGTAATACATAACCACCCCCAGAACACCAATGTCAGAAACACCTTTCAGCCTGGTGTACGATCTTGAGCCAACAATCCCCGCAGAAGTAGCCATCCCCAGCCCAAGAACCATCAATAACGATAAGGATAACAATTAATATTACATGAGAATAAACCTAGATTTCTTCGAAAAGCAAAGAAAAATTTCAAACGTCAGGGAGGCTAGATATAAGTAAAGGATGGGGAAGTCATACAATGACTGGGTTCACATAACTACATTCTAGGTGTGAGAGCCAGGTCTTCGATGAAATCAAGCCAGTTAAGACAAAAAGATAGGGAAGCTATGCCCCACTTAGAAAGGCCCATATAAAATCACAAAGGCATACAAGTTCAAAAACTACTCCTTGGCCTAGATGGATGAGACACCAATTCCAAATACGTGGCACATAACCAACCTTAGGAAATACCACTTGTAAACCTATAGTTCCTTTAAAAACATATTGTGCATTGGTCTTGATATCATCGTTGACTATGCTTTCCACATTCAAGACACGAAATGACCGTGGATGTACATACATCAAAGAAAATGTCTTTCCTAATGAAAAAAATGTACAAAAATAAGGGCAAATACCCACCCCGCAAATCAAGTTAGAAGGTTATACAAAATAAAGCCAATACCCTACCCCGCAACTTAAGAAGGAAAATCAAAAGCATCTTTGCCTAATAAGGGAAACGTCCCACCCTTCAAATCAAGCTGGAAAATCACCTGCAGCTTAGCAAAATAAGGGAAATTCCCCACCTCGCGACTTAAACACTGAGGCTTTGCAAAAGAAAGGAAATGCCCCACCACACGACTCAACCAGGAAAATCACACGCGGCTTTGGAAAATAAGGGCAATGACCCAACTTGTGACTTAAACGGGAAAATTACCCGCATCTTTACAAAATGAGGACAACGCCGCACTTCATGACTTAAGCATGAAAATCACTTACAACTTCAAAAAATAAGGGAAACCCCCCAACCTACAAATTAAGAAGGAAAATCATCCATGACTTTTCAAAATAAGGGCAATGCCCCACCCTTAACTTAAGAAGGAAAATCACTTGTGACTTCACAAATAAGGGTAATGGCCCACCCTGCAGCTTAAGCTGGAAAATCACACGCGGCTTCATAAATTAAGGGAAATGCCCCACTCCACGACTCAAAAAGTTAAATCACCCGTGAATTCAAAAAATAAGGGGAAAGTCCTACCCCGTGACTTTAGCAGGAAACCCACCTGCAACATCAGAAGATACAAGGTCAATCCCCTTTTAATGAATCAGGTGCATAGTGGATACACCATCAGCTCAAAAGATAAAGAAGAGAGTTACCATTCACAGATGCAGGAGATCCCAATACAAAAATACAAAGGTACAAGGCCTCACCCAATCCTCTAGCATTTTCAAACCTCAAGTACAACCTCTTTATAGCTACTATCGCTACCCTGCTTTTCAGCTTCTATTATACGAGTGAGTAAATAATCCATATTCCCATATGCGAGATGATTTCTCTAGCCCAACTGCCACGTGCTAGCCAATTTTTTTTTCATAATAGAACTTTTGATCCTCGATTGGGTCATACTTCTCACGATCAAATTGATTACTCATCCGCTCCACAGTCTTCTGATATCGATCCATGGATTGGCACGGAGTAGCATTACCATCCTCAAGCTTCCTAATCTATTCCCCTATTTCGGACTTATATCTACTAATGTCAAAACCAAAATAGGGCCGACCATCCCAATCGATTCTCCAAAAAAATTGCACACACTCAAGGACAGCGGAGAACCATCAACAACGTGAATAACTTCAAGGTTAACCATAGTCAAAGCTTGATTCTTATCAACAAGTCGTTTATTAGCCTCTACTAGACTCAATTTCAGCACTACCTGGGAATCATACTTAGAATTCCATACCAATGCTAAAACATGAGCAAACAAAAGCTACTTCTTAACATCATCCAACTTCTTATATTCCTTCTCCACATGGGGCCATAGCCTTATCCATGATTCTAATTTTATGGTTCAATTCATCTACAGAGGAATTCAAAAATCTCCACCAGTCCTCATCCTGCCACAGCAGCCTTGCCAGCTCATCTCACTGTTGAACACATACAAAACCAAGATCTTGATGATCATCCCCCAGCTTATTGATACAAGAATCATATACATCATTATTCTTGGCCCAAGAGGATTCTAAGTCTAAACCATGACCAATGCATGATCTACCAACCCTAGTAATCCACTATTCAAGATGTGTCGCTTGATAAGGAGGCCCCACCAACCCTGGTACCTCCCTAAGGTTATGTATACAATTTTGGATGACCATCACAAACACACCAACCCCATGCGGCAGAAAAGTATCCCCGCCAGACCTAGAGAAACTAGTTGCCCCAATGCCAATAGCATATTTCCTAGCCTCAGAAACTCGCGGCTTAGGAAATGAGTCGTCCTATATCGGATGACTCAATCCATATCGCCTCGAACCCGACCATTGTGGAGCTAGTGATTCGAATAAACTTTAAAAATTCAATTACTGATAGAGGTTTAAAAGGCATGCCTCCACCAACAATGTGAACAAAACTACTTCCTCAAGACATAACAAACATCTACAATAGGGCAGAAAATAGAAAATCATATAGAGAGATATGCCACTAAAGGTGTTCACGGGGGACACAGCCAGCAAAGCACAACATTTCCACCCACTATGATTATTTTGAATATTTGGCTGGGCCCAAGATTCACCCATGGAAGCACCAAGAGTATAGCCCATTCTAGAAGCATGGTTCACTGGGATTCAGATAACCTAGCTACTCACAACTGCCATCATAGGAGCCCTATTAGATGCGGGAGTGGGGTGACTCCATCTTTGGGATCAGACAGGGAGTGAGTCACCTTACTGATATGTTTGATGAGCATGAGGCAGACACAGCTTACAGGTTGGACCGTGTGGATAGGTAGATTCAAAACCTTAGGCTGGATATGGGCTAATCTACTCGAGCAGATGAGAGCTACAGGTATTGGAGATGAGTACCCTTACTATGGTCCACATGGACAAGGGCGTGGAGCTAAACGTGACGTACGACATTGAGGAGGATTAGTGATTCCAACCTTTCTATTACATTGGTTACATGCATTTGGAATAATGCATGAACTAAGTATGGGTGATGGGGTTGAAACACTCCACGGAGCAGCATCTTTCATGTTCTTTGTTTGTTTTGATTGACGATGACAACTATTTCTCTTATCTTTTCCCTCATCAGTTTTTTTTGAAAAACTTCTTTATGTTTCTTGTTTTGAAAACTTGTTTATAGGTGTGAGGGCACATTTGGATTGTAGCATTGGGATGTCGAGACATTTGATGGTATTTGTTGTTTTTCCCTATTATCCATGTAGTATGAAGTTAGCTTTGGGGAATTAAAAATGAAAAATATACCCGGCTAAGTTGAAAACCCGAAATGGAGACTTAGACAAAACTGGGAAGGCCCGGATAGGTTGAAAAACCTATGCGAAAATGAGAAGCCAAATGGTGTGGAAAATTTTGAGGGCGAGCTTGGAAAAAGAAAAAAATGTTAAGCTAGGATGAAAACCCGAGAGGGCTCTTAGGTAAAATGAGAGAAAATGAGAGAAATTGAACTTATTCTATGCTTCTCTTGGTTTTTTATTTGATAGTTTACTTGGTAGATTACACATTCATATGTTGAACCTCGCATTTGAATGGTATGTTGGTTATTTAGATTGTCATATTTTTTGGGATATGAGAGTGTGAGGGATTCTTATGTCTTGGGGACTAGGGTAGTCTACGAATAAAATGTCAGGTGTTTTGGGAAAACCTTTGCATGCTATTGTACACTTAGATATTTTCTTGTTCTTGTTTACTCAAGGACGAGTAAGGGTTTAAGTTTTCGGGATTTGATGAGACGTCAAATGCATGTATTTTCTTAAGCATTTAACATCTTATTTATTGTCTTTTATTTTTTAAATTGCTAAGTTTTAGTAGGTTTACATTGTAGGCTTTAAATGATGGTTCCCAGTCATCATGTCTAAATCCTTCATTTTTTATCCTATTTTTGGTCTAATGGATTTTGGTCATTACAAGCATCTAGATCCTTTTTATAAGCTTAATTTGTAGATTCATCGTAAAAACTTTGGACTGCTTTTAGAAGGACATTTGTAAGGATAGAAGTAGAGAGTAGAAAGCTATTCGTAAGGATGGTATGGGACCGAAGGCCATTACTCAAAATGTGGTAGTAGATAGTTGTGGCAAAAAAAGAGTAAGTTCCGGAAAATTCTAAGAACGACACTGGCCTTGTAGCATGGCATGGCATGTGTATAGCTCGTGCTGACTCGTGCTCAGGGAAATAAGGAAATTCACATGGCTCGAAGAATGACCGTTCACTTTGGTACTGCTCGTGCCAACAAAAGACAAAAGAGCCAACCTCTAGACGACGATTTGAGCACTTTGTAATGGGTTGTGCCATCATAAGTGCGATGAATGCCCTCCATTCCACGCATGAACCGTGCGGGCTGACACGTGCAAAACAACACTAGCGGTGCCAGTGTGGTACGCGGGTCAGCTAGGGTTTTCTCCCTTTTTTTGGGCCTTCTAAGACCCAAAACTCATCTACTAAGCTAGCCTAGTCTTCTAGGGTTTATAGAGTATGAAACAAGTAGGAACACTCATTTCTGTATTGTAGCCTCTGTTCATTTATTTCTCTAGTTCTCTAGCCTTATAGCATTAAATCCAAGGATTTTTTTGGATTTAATGTCTCTAGAATATTTATTATCTCGGGTTAGTATTCATATTTATGACTAGATTATGATTTTTTTAAGATTTTAGATTATCCTATTTTCTATGTCCTATAAATATTTTTGTATGATTTGTATTTCTCATTTATGTATGATTTATGCCATGTCATGCTTTATGATGCATCCATAGTTCTATACATAGTATAATATCGTGCTCGGCTAAAATTTTATTTTGGGAGTGTCAAATTAGGGCTATTGTAGGCTCGAAAGTGCAGGGGATATGAGTTCATTCATGATACCTTAAAAGTACTTACCCAGTCATTAGACTATAATTCTAATTGGCTAGTTTTGTGAGTGACTACATGTTAGGAGCGCTAGACTGATTCCAAATGAGGGGAAACCCTTGGCTTACCCCGATAGATGATCGTTTCTGTTTTTAGTGACTCGGGTCGTGGCAACCCTAGAGTCATCACGAGATGAAAATTCCGTTTCCTTTCTAGGCCTAAGGTTGGTGTCCATAGTGGAGTTCCCGAGACGTATTGTCCTTACTCTCGTATCTAATGGTTGTGAACTACTCAATGCTGAGATCTTTTAAGTCAGAGCACTTTAGCATAAGAAATCAGATGAGGGGAAATGAATTGCAGTATCAAACTAGATCGGCGTGCATTTCCTAACTACGTAGGCGGTGAGATAGTTCTTGAGGAGAGACGAACCTTTGTGTTACAAATATTGAGATTCTTAGCCATCTACACACTATATGACATAGGCATGAGAATAGGTCTATATGGTTTTGTGCATTAGAATCTAGGATCAAAGTTATTAATCGGTCATGTTACGCAAATGCCCCCAAGACTAGTTAATCATAGTTTTAATCTTTGTGCTTGCATGCTCGATAGTGTTTTAGTCACAAATCCTCTTTACCTATTTGAAGCATTAGCTATTCCGGACAAAGAATCGGAGTGACCCCTGGTTGTGGGTTCTGTTAAGCTAACTTTTGAATTCTAGTATTTCTGTGGATGACCTCGGACTTGCCACTAGCTGCTTTGTTGTAGTTAACAGTGAGTACATGAGCAACATTACAAATTTCTATCTTTGATTGCGCATCACGTGGGTTAAGATCTCCAGCAAGATTCCGAACAACCCCGCCTGGTGCGGGTCAGCAGCACTCAGCCGCTTCATCTCAAAAACAGAAGAGAAACTCCTTTAATTCTTTTGATTTCTTAAAAAAGCATCCATGTTCTCCCGAAAAAAAATGCTGCAAAACATATGAGGAACTCAAAGCGGAGCTGAAACACCTACCGCTGCTATCATCCCCAAGCTAAATAAAACCATGTGCCTATACCTAGAAGTTTCAACACATGCAGTCAGCTCCGTTCCCCTGCGACAAGAACACGGCCAAAAAATGCCCGTCTACAACATTAACTGAAGCCTCCAAGGTATAGAGAATAATTACTCATTAATGGATAAGCTTATCCTCGTACTCATCCTCTCAACCAGAAGACCACAACCTTAGTTCCAAGCACATAAGATCGTGGTATATACTAATAAACCTGTGAAACAAATCCTTCATTAGCCAAAGCATCTGACCCCTAATGAAATGGGTTATTGTATTATGGGAACATGAAATCACAATCAACCGAAGAACATCTATCAAGGGTCACACTATCATAAGAATATCCCTATAACACCGGTTATTCGGAAGTCTAGCACCAGTTTTTGAGGTCCAAAAATCGATGCCTAAGTAGGGGGTGAAATGTTTTCATCAGTTTTTAAAAAATCAGTGCTAAATTTAGCACCGGTTTTTTGGCTAGCACCAGATTTTTAAAACCAATGCAATATTAGCACCAGTTTTTATATTAGCACTGGTCTAAAAAACCGTTGTTAAATTTACAACGGTTTTATATGGCACCAGATAAAAAACCCGGTGTTAATTTGGGGCAATGGTAATTGTTTTGCACCAGTTAAAAAAATCAGTGTTAACATTGGAACCGGTTTATTATTTACATCGGTTAAAAAATATCGATGTTAAAATTGTCACCGGTTTTTTATTTGCACTTGTAATTGGGCGCTGATCGTAGCTGTGCTCAGCTGCTCTATTAGTTCCATTTGGCAAAAACAAACTAATACTGGGCGCTGATCGCAACTGCGTGCAAGTGCTCTATTAGTTCAGTTTTGGAAAAACAACACTAGAATTGGGCGCTCACCGCAGTTGTGCACAGCTGCTCTATTAGTCCGATTTGGGGAAAACAACACTAGAATTGAGCACTGTCTGCAGGGGCGCACAACCGCTCTAATATTTCACTACAAACAGTAAAACAGTCTAACAATATATATATATATATGGCCACATCTAGCAACATCAAAAAATATTTCCACAAAATTTATGATACAAAATTAATAATCTATAGGACTTTCCCAGAACATAAGCTTGAAGAGTCGCGATACTTTTTTGATACACACTTTACTTGAGAAAATCCATCTCATCCTCAAAGAAAATATCAATACGCTTCTTCATTTAGTAGAACCACATTGCAACCATGCTTTATGTTTGCAGTAACAGAGTTCATATTATATTTGCAAATATACTCCTCATTATATTTGCAAATATACTCCTCATTATATTTGCAAATATACTCCTCATTATATTTGCATTCAAATACACATACAATTTAATGAATAAGTCAAAGCACAGCAAGTCACGTACTAAACAGTGTAGCATAACACACTTTTACTTCTATCAGTCATACTACAAGATCTCTATTAGATTTCAAAAATATAACTCACTTTCATATTGATCTCCGGTAACTGAACAAAGTTCATTGTTTAACCTGAGCTCCTACAACATGTAAAAATACTATTAAGAACTTGGTCAGATTCCTTAAAACAATCGCTTCCCATCTCTAACTTCTTATTTTCCAAGCTAAAATGATATTACCTACTGGCAACTCAGAATTATCATGTTAGTGCTAACATGAGTAAATAGACATTACCTACTGGCAACTCAGCATTATCACCAGGTGCCAGGATAGCTTTCGATTCTTTAGAAGCCTTCTTGAGAGATTCACGTCCACGTCTTTACCGCCACCAACTTTATGCCGCCTGTAATAGAAAGGAATAAGATTAAATTAGAGCAAGTAACAATAGTATATCAACTGCCATGACAAAATATAATGAGAACATTGATCATTCATAGTTCTTTTCACCACAGAGACATGTAAT
>JAULKM010029609.1:0-13737 GCA_032355605.1 Rubia tinctorum | reverse complement strand
TATTACAAGTGACAAAAGCGATAAATTCGCTCTCAACTCTAATAATAGGAATTCAAGGTAAAATAGAGTATCCAAAGCATAAAACTCTACCAAAATGAGTAAAAAAGATTCTAAAATAACTATTCAAAATGGATGCACCATACCACGCTTTGGAGTCTGTGGCCTTCAATCTACTACCATCCTTGTGAATGGCCTTCAATATCTTCTATCATCCTTGCGAATAACCTTCAAATATCTATTACCACCCTCGCAGATGGCCTTCTACAAAAGAACATGAAAAAGTACCACGAGCAACCTACTAATGAGATCAAAGAGGAAGATCTAGGTTCCCGTGAATACAAAATGTCCATTATTCCCAATTAAGTCTACAAAATAAGGGATTTAGACAAGAAAACTAATAATGGTTGTCTAAACCCTTTGTCTTGCAAACCTAACTAAAACTAGAATCAACCAAACAAAAAATGATAATAAATGTGTTAAATACATAGGCTAATACATGCATAATGATGCACATCAATCCCCCATACTTAAACCTTAGCTCTTCCTCAAGTAAACAAAAACGAGAAAAGATCTAAGCGAAATGTAGCATGCAAAGAGAAGTTAACCAATACATTCAACTTATTCCCAAGCTACCCTTGTTTTCCCAAAGAAGTAAGAATCTCATAACTCTCACACTCCCCGAAGTTGCTAAAGTAACCTAACCATCCCAAAATATTGTGAAAAAAAAGGTAAGCACAAAAGATAAGTGTTGAACTATCTTACTCCCCCGAATAGTCCGCCAAAAGCAATCCAAGAGTTGTTGCCAAAACAATTACCAAGGATAATCCACAATATCCTCAACTCGGTTGTAACCAAGGATAACTTGAGATTATCAACTTAGCCACAACCAAGGAAAATGCCCTCAAATTAGTTTCCGTTTTCTCTCAAATTCTCTTATTTTTCCTAGGAGTCTTTTTGGGTTTTCATCCTAGCATTCACACATGTTGAGCTCACCATCTCACTTTTTTCCACACGCCCTCTCATTTTTTCTTAGGTTTTCGAACCTAGTCGGGCCTAGTCTCTCATTTTTACCGAGGCCTTTCAACCTATCCGGGCTTTCCTTCCCATTTTTGCCTAAGTTACCCTTTCGGGTTTCCAACTTAACCCGGTATATATATGTGTGTGTGTGTGTTTTTTTTTCTTCATTTATTAAAAAAAATCAATATTTTTTTGTGTAGCACAAAATGCCCCAAAGTTGGGATTCATAGTACAAAACATAGAGAAAAAGAAAAAAATTACACCACCAAATTGTTCATCCCAAAACATTCCCCAACAAAGTGATAACCATTTAAAGATCACACCACCAAAGATTCTACCAACTTCCCCAAAACCAAAGAAAACAATAACTAAAGCAACACCAAAAACACAAAGGAATCCCAAGATGAAAACTCCTAAGTGCTTCACTACTTCCTCCCTCACACTTGAACTTTGCACTGTCCCCAATGCAATGAATCAATAAAAATCATAAGTGGGGAAGAGAAATGTAGAAAAGCTCACTCATGTGACCCTGAAGGGTCCCTCCTCAAATACCAAGTCTTGGGCCTCCTTCTTCTATCCTCTTGAAACATTTCTTGCCTCTCGATAGGAATGATCTCCCTGAAACCATCTAGCTTCGAAAGGTAAAGGTAAAGTCTCTCTAGTACTTGCTCGATAGCCTCTTCTTGAGCATCCAACCTTTCATCCACAATGGCAAACTCTTCCTTCATTTCCCGCTCAATGGAATCCAACCTAGACCCCCAAGTGCGCATGTTATCCTCCATACAGCCTAGATGCATCCCAAAATCCTCCAACTGAAAGCTCATCCCACCTACTACTTCACCAACATCCCCCACAATCTTGGTAAAACAAGCAAGTTACTCTCCGAAGATACGGAAATGATCAAGAATGTCTGCGGCAAGCTAGTCTGCCTACGAGGTGCCCTAGATGGGATTTCCATGTCATCCTCCTCCACATTTATTTCCAGGTTTGATAGGATTCTGTAGAAATCCTTCTCAAATCTAGGATTAGGGGCTATGAAAAGGTTCTCTCCAACACCGTATCCTAATCGATAGTTGTGTGCTCTGGCTGGGGTAGAATCATGAAATTGCACACTGAAGAGCCTCCATATAAAGCGATCCTCTAAAGTCATGGTGGCCACCATCCCTCTTTTCGCTAGCCTATCCATCGTGTACCGTGTTCTTGAACAATCTAAATTTGCCACCGCCAATGAATAAGGAAATTGATGGCCCAAGTGTTGGGCTAAGAATCCAACCATACCTCCCAAAGAAATATTTCCACCTTTATTGTTTCCCATCGCAAGGCACTCATCCACAAAGGTCGCAACCATGTTGGGGTAAAATTTTCCGACCCTGGCTGGACATTGGGAGATTTTCTCATGACAGAACACTTCCATAGCCAATAGTCGTTGAACGTAACGCAATGCTAGATGGACGATTGTCTTGCTCTTGCGAATGTGCTTCCTTTCTGTGCCCAAAAGAACTCTCCAAAAGTTGCTCAACGAAAATGGAAGGTCTTATCGGTGATTCCTTGGGATCTTATTCATGTACTTCTACATAAACACTTGGGTGATGTCCCTGTGCGATATAGTGTACTCAGCATCGTCCAAGTGAAATCGCATGAGTCTCCTCCCCAACTGTCCTTCATTTGCTCCAAAGTGGCCAAGAATTCCAAAGTTCATCGAATATAGGTCTTCGAGAGCTTGTCCAAGAAACCCTCTAGGACTATCTTACTAAGAAAGCATGTGATAGGTTCGAGTAGGCTTAGAGCTCCCAGAGTTTCTTTGCAAGCAAACTTTGTTTCAAAGATAGTACGCTTTGGGCATTTTATGTACCTCCACCTCCGGGCCGCACCCTCAAAATGTTTTGGTCAAACCAATGAATTCATCAATTATAATTGTGGGTTGGGAGGAAGGGAAGTTTTCGGCTCTCGTCTCCCAACCTTGGCCGCCTTCTTTCCCTTGTCACCCCAGGAAGTGGTTCCATTTTCTGACATTTTCCTCTTTGGAGCCATTCTATTAATATCAAGAAAGAATGGTAGTACAAGGATAACCAAGGGCATGCATTAAGATTTATTCAAAAAGAACATTACTTCATACATGGCCACAAAATTTTAAATCATGCCATCATGCTATTCAATCAAGAACATTCTTTCTCAGCAATCAACCCATGAACAATAATAGAATCTCATCAAGAATATCATGCAATCAAGAATCATCCCTCTTAAATCATCACAATTAATGAAGATCACATCAACAAAGCACAAGGATAATACACTCACCCCCACACTTAGTGTAGCACAAGATCATTTAAATAACCCAAAGAATTTCTCCAAGAACATATTTTCAAGTAAAAAGCTCCTCATCACATCACCATCATGATAAACGAGGCAAGTAAGAATAGAGTTCAAAGGATTACCCGGAATTTGAAGCCAAGAGATGAAGAATCCACACAAGAAGAAGCAAAAATGCTAATTTTTGGGGGAAATGGCTCAAATGTTCAAGATATGCCAAGGAGAGGTGAACGTGAGTGTTTTTGAGAGATTTTGATGAGCTAAATGAATCCTATGAGTGGGGTAATATACTATGGATCATTATTTTTCAGCAAAGAGTGAATAAAAAAGAGGTACAAATGAGATAAGGATGACATTTTCTAAATTCGAGACTGTGAGGGACAAAAAGTACCAATTTATTTATGCATAGGGGAGGTGTTGATGTACTATTTACACCAACATTTGAGGGAAGAAAAGATTGTGCTGAATTAATGAGCCAAAAATGTCATATTTTCAGTTCAAAGTTCAATTTTTTTTGTAAATATGGATTTTTGGCCCAAAAATCGCAACATATGAGCCTAACACCAGGCACCCCTTGTGCCAACCAACCAACACGGCCCATGCTAGAACTCAGCATAAGCCGTTCCAAGAGAAACGAGGTGTGCCAGAATTCAGTACGAGGCCCCCCTCATGCCAAATGGGTGTGACACAAGGTCACCTTTGTGAATAGTGTCTTTTTACCATTTTTCTCTCTTTTTTCAAAAATACTTTGTCACTAAAAAATCCATATATCTTTTCACTCAAAACGAGACTCGAACTCAAATTCATCAATCAATAAGAATTTAATCTCAAAAACCTTTGTCATACCAAAATATGCAAAATATATCTACTAAAAACATGTCAAAAACAAAGAAAGAAAGAATATGTATATTTATTGTCGTCATCACGACTTATTCCTTTTTCATGTATTTTAATTGAAGGCATCTACCGTTGGTTCTCCGAAGTCGCCATCGGCAACTCCACCCATGATGACATCCTTGTGAATAGGTCTCCAAAAGAAGTCATCCTTACCTTTAAGTGCTTTGTTTGCTAAGAAGAGTGAATTTCCATTTATAGCCCAAACCGAATCCTTGGCCATTTCCTTGGGTTTAGGAGGTGGTCGAGGGTGTTTTACGTCCTCACCACTTCCCGCAACCCACTGTATGTTAGTGAGCGTAGAAAAATAATTCATAGCAGAAAAATCATCACTAAGATCATACAAGGCCATAGTCTCATCAATATTCTTATCACAGTTAAGTGCATGGTAGGGTTTCTCTTATCACTCTCATTGTAATCATAAATTGAGGTTCAAACGAACGGATTTGAAGAAGTCTAAATCCTCTCTCGTAGGCTTTACAGGACGAGGAGAGACACCTTTGGGTAACATAAAATTGCCTGTTACCATAGGTGAGAATGATAAAAATTGTACCACATGTGCAAATTTGTTGTCATGGACGCACAAAGTCCATTTAACACCATCATCGATAGGCCCTGGATGAATACAAAGAAAGCGATATGATCCCCGTATCACTTAGTGATAAAGTTCCCAACTCAAGCAGGAATCGTGACAATAAGAGGAAGTCGGCAAACAGCTAGGCAGTGTATGGTTATCGCGGTGAAAGCTAGAAGAAATACTAAACAAACAAAAATGGTTAGCACCATCTTGGACAAGGGCTTACTCAAGCAATTAGAGCCTTAAGTGGGTCTCAGAGAAGAAACTAAACTTGTTATTTTGGATGATGAAGACAATTCAAAGTGCGTCAAGATAGGAAAATACCTTCCAACCGAGATGAAAGAAAGGGTGACGTAAATCTTGTAAAGTCACAAAGATACATTCGCATGGACTGTACAAAATATGGGAGGGGTCAATCCATAAATTTCTACCCATTCTTTGAATATTAATGATTCGATCAAGCCAGTCAAGCAAAAGCAACGAAGCTTTGCTAGTGATAGACGGAAAGCGATCAAAGAGGAAGTTAGAGCATTGCTTCATGTCGGTATTCTGAAGGAGGTAATTACTCAAAGTGGTTAGAAAACCCGTGATGGTAAAAAAATGCAGGATGGAGGATGTGTATAAACTTCACTGATCTAAACAAGGCATGCCCGAAAGATTGCTATCCCATGCCTAAAATCGACCAGTTAGTGGAAGCGATATTAGGATACAAAGTCCTAGCATTCTTGGATGCGTATAAAGGATACCACAAAATACTAATGAACCCAGAGGATGCGTAAAATATAGCTTTCATAACAAGATTTATAGTGTTTTGCTACGTGAAGATGCCCTTTGGCTTAAAGAATACTGGAGCAACATATCAGAGAGTAGTAGACACTACCTTTTGCAATCAAATAGGATGAAATGTTGAAGCATATGTTGACGATATGGTTATTAAAAGCAAACGGGTATGCCACTTCACGCAAGACTTGAAAGAGACCTTGGATAAGTTCAGTGCGATCGGTATGAAACTCAACCCTAAAAAATGCATAAATGGAGTAGGCGCAGGAATGTTTTTTGGGTATAAAGTATTTTCCAAAGGGATTGAGGCTAACCCAGAAAAGATATAAGCAATAGTTGACCGTCCTCAACCGCGAACAGTCAAAGAAGTGCAAGTGTTGATAGGATCCCTAGCATCACTTAGCAGATTTGTTTTGAAGGTTGTTGAAAAACATTTCCCGCTCTTCAAAATCCTTAAAAAGGTTAAGAAGTTCAGCTGGAATGAAGAAAGTCATAAAGCGTATGAGTCACTGAAGGAAAAGCTACAAGCGTGGCCAACGCTTAAGTCACCAATCCCTATAGAAATCCTATATGTGTACCTGGAATTTTCAAGAAAAGCAGTAAGTTCAGTTTTGGTGTATCAAGAAGGAAAACGACAAGTGCTAGTATACTACAGCAGTAGAATACTACAGAGTGCAGACAAAGCGTACTTTCCAATTGAAAGGTTAACTCTCGCATTAGTATACTCAGCAAGAAGACTGTGAGCTTATTTTTAGGGTCATAGCATAGTTTTGTATACTGACTACCCAATCAAAAATATTTTAAGCAAGCCAAAATCTGCTGGAAGAATGACTGAATGTGCTCTTGAATTGGGGCAGTATGAGATCTAGTTTCAACCGCGGACTGTAATAAAGGCACAAGCCTTGGCATATTTGATCGCGGAAATAACAACCGCGGATGTACAAGAGGAAAGTACACTAGAAAATCTTAGAATCGATAAGGGGAAATCAAAGTGGATGAATATCGCATGGAAACTGTTCATTGATGAAGCATATAGAAAAGAAGTTTGCTTTGCAGGATTGCTACTAGTAAATCTAGATGAGGAAGAGCACAAATATTTGCTTCGTTTTAACTTCCCACTCACCAATAACGAAGCAAAATGTGAAGCACTAATACGCAAGATAAACCTTACAATCAGGATGAAGGTCAAAAGCGTTAAGTTCTTTAGCGATTCACAAATAGGAGCTCGACAAGTGTGAGGAGATTACGAGGTGTGAGAGGAGCAGTTGATAAATTATTTAAGAAGAGTTTGCCAGATCATAGGTCAACTTGAATACTTTGACATTCAACACGTACTGAGAAGTGAAAATACCAAGGCAGACACCCTAAGTAAATTGGCGACAACTGGCTTTGATTCATTGATGGGACAGAACGATGTGAAAGTGGAAGTCATACCAGTCATAACAACCTTGTCAATGGTCTAGACAGAAGAAATGAACTGGATGACACCGTTGAGAGTTTACTTTGCAATGGAAAAATTGCCAACAGACAAGATACATGCCAGAAAGTTAGAATTGAAATATCACAACTATGTTTATGAGGGGGAAATCTTATACAAAAAAAGGTTTCTTATCTCCATGGATAAAGTTTGTGGAACCATTGCAAGCATGAGAAATCATGAAAGAAATTCATGTAGGATTATGCGGAACGCATCAAGGATCTCGAACAATCGGGAAGAAGATAATTCGAGCAGGGTACCATTAGACAACCATGTTCAACGATGCACATGACTTCATGCTAAAGTATAAAAGATGCCAAATTAACACCCCGGTATAGTATAATCCACAGAACGCGTTAACAGGAATATATGGAGCCTGGCCGTTTGACAAATGAGGAATCGACTTAGTTGGACCTTTCCCTAAAGGAGGTAGTAATGCAAAATTTCTAATCCTAGAAATTGATTACTTCACAAGTGGGTGGAAGCAAAGCCATTGGGAAGAGTCATAGCAGTAGTAACAAGAAAATTTCTTTGGTAGAACATAGTTTTTCGTTTAGGGGTGCCACAAACCATTGTTTTAGATAATGGTACGTAGTTCACAAGTGGGATCTTTACAAAAATTCACGTAAAAATGGCTTGAAATTCTGTAAAGATCCAACTTGTGAACTGCCTACCATTATCTATAACAATGGTAAAAATCCCACTTGGGGGTTTTGCAGAAATTCACGTCTGTAGCCCATCTCCAGGATAACGGCCAAGTGGAAGTAACTAACATAGCGATAGTCCAGGGAATTCAAAAAAGATTGGAGGGGAAGCGAACTGGTTGGGTAGATTAGATACCCAACACACAATGGTCAAATAGAACAACTATGCGAGAAACAACTAGAGAAATGCCGTACAACCTAGTCTACGGTTATGAGGCAGTAATACTAGTTGAAATAAGGAACTCAAGCCTTCACGTGGAAAATACAATGACAGCGATAATCCTGAAATGACGAGGTCTGATTTGGATAAACTTGAGGAGAAAAGACAAATGTACAACGATCACAGAGGTAAAGTAAAAGTGTAGATGACCAGAGCGTATAATGAGAAGGTCAAGATGACACAATTTTGAATTAGCAACTCGTGCTGCAGAAGAATGAGAAAAGTTTGGCAGAAGAAAAAGGAAAACTAAGCCCAAAGTGGGAAGGCACGTACAAGGTAGCGAAAGCACACCGATCCAACTGCTACGAGCTAGAAAGATTGGATGGCAGCAGTGTCCTGAACACTTGACATGTGATCAACCTAAGGAGGTTCTATGTTTAGATCCTAAGTAGGAGGCATGAAAAGTTTAGTTGTATAGGAGCTGTGATATCGTCATTGGCGGCGTTTCAGTTGTTCGTACCATACATTATAAATATCAGAAAGCGTCATTTGGGGAAAATTACCCATAGTATTCTTCACTTATATTTTATACAAAATCCATAGTAACATCAACAAAAAGTAGCCAACTATGGCACATCGCAAAGAAAATAAAGTATCATTTCTTGCAATCGCGAACAAGTAAATTCACACCATCGTGACAAAAGCAAGCAATAGATCTTGTAGCTTCACATAATAGAAGTGACCAGATCAATTTAGCAAGGTATAGATCTTGAAAAAAAGGTTCACCAACCTACACAAGCATTGACAAAAAGCAAGCAATAGATCTTACAGCGACAAAAGCAAGCAAAGATGGTCACACTCATCCTGTTTCTTCTTGAGTTTATTCAGCAATTGGTCAATAAGATAACACTGCTTATCTATGATCAAGGTCTGTCAATGAGCCTTGCGTGCTTTGTTCACAGCGAAATTCTTTGCTTCTTCTTGTTGACCAATCCTTTTTACTAAGTTTAGTTGTTGTCGCTGAATTAGGTTGTTTTGTTCGGTGCACAATCCTTTAACTCGCAAACATAGTCTTGTGATTCTTTGATAGTCTTCTTCCATCTAAGCTCAAAATCGTTAATACTTAATAACATTTACTTAAGACGAACACCCAAAGACAAAGCCCACTCTTGAACATGACTAGGAAGGTTGAATGAACGCACATACATACCAAGAGATTCGAGATCAACTAAAATGCGAACAATATCCTTGCAAATGGATTCAATATTTTAACCACCAGGTACAAATTTCTACAAGGATAACTCATAGCAGGGGATGAAGATGGCGAACAAGCAGGGACACGCCATGCAAGACATAATGGAATAGATTCAAGAGCAGAACATCCAGCGCTAGAATTGTTTTGCTAAAAATCAAAGTATTCCTTAGATAGGGAAGAGCTAGCCTCAATCAGTATAGTAAGACAATAAGAATTGGGAGATATAAATGGAAGATGTCGCTCAGAACGAACACCATAACCCAACATATAATGAAGAGTTATAAACCCATGGTCGATCAAAATATCAAATCCCTGATTATAAATAAATATCACAAAAAAGAAATAAAAATTAGAATTAGCATAAATAGCTCACAACAAAGTTGGAAAACAAATACATTAAAAGTATCATTATGCATTACAGACAAAAATCTGAATGTTCTTAAGGTTAATCACAATTCAAAAATTAAATAACATTAGAGTGAGAAACAGACGTATGCTGAATAGCAAGAGTAGACTCCTTTGTGTCCACGTCTTGAGCGTGGGTCTCCATGATTGTTTTCACCTCCAGATTAGAAGATGACTTAGGGTAAGGAGAAACAAATGGAAGGCTAACAAGATAATCAACCGGGCAACTCGAAACTCAGAGATAGAGGGTAAAGAGAGAAGACTAGCGAGATGTGACAATAGGGCATAAGGATGTTCACCATCATAAATCCTACGAATGAACCCATTATTAAGCACAGTCTTCTGCCGCTAAAGTACCGCCTCATACTTAGCCAGTGGAGAAACTTTCTTAATCTTCGGAGCAGGGTTCAGCTCCCACGGTTCCACTAAATCTTTACAATAACCAACGTTGCAAGCAAAACTATAAACCCTCTCAAATAGATTGAAGAAGGACTTCGTTTTAAAGAGCGATCAACAAGAACTTATGGGTAGCTAGGTGAAGCAGGACCATTAGTCCGCATCTCCTCCAACTCAGAACGGAGCCTATTGGCTTCTTCTTTAGTGGCTTGCGCATGCTTCTCAGCAGATTCAAGAGAGACCTTCATAGCCGCACACTCCTTCTCACTAGCCTTACACTTTTCCAGAAGCGAACTGTCTTCCTTAGAAAATTTGGCTTCTCGCTAACTAACAAGCTGAAAACTCTCACCAGCCGTTTAACATTTCCAGCAAAATGCACAAGAGAATATGCCAGTTAGACATCGCAATAGGGGAGTACCAAATCAAACCAAATATTATTTAAATTTCTAGCGAACATACCATGGGCATCATTTCATGAAGAGAGAGTTTAGAGAGAGTAGTAGAAATAGTTCCTTCTATCAACAAGTTGTTGCTTCACGGTGGAAGCTTAGAACGGGATTGACCAATAGGCCCATTTTCCCTGGGGGCGAAGGCAGTTGACGAACCACCAGAAAGCTCATTTCTCCTCCTTCCTCCGGAGGCATCAGTAGCGTTATCAACAACTACCTCTCCCCCTTCAGGTGCTTTACCTTCAGTAGATATTAATTGAGAATTTGCTTCGGTGATGTTCTCCTAAGAAACATCATCAGCAATGGTATTGTTTGGCTGGACAGACGTGGCCTTATCTCTTCGTTTTCGTCATCAGAAATAAACGACCTGTCAGCGGAACGCCCAGCTAGATCCATATCTACAATTGAGTATACAACATAAGTCAAACGGACAAGCAGAAATAATGGAGCAAACGTGAAGAATAATGGATAAAAATAAGTATGAAAAAGGGAAATGACAAGATAATAACAAACAAACACATTCGCTCTCAGAATCACCATGGCGAACATATATCGAGTGTTCCCTGGCTCTTAATACAACCTTCCACAAAATTTTCCTCTACAAAATTTAGATACTTATATAAAGAAGAGTCCGTCTCTTGAAAGTCGGTATTTCCATAAGTTATGGAAAAAGACCAAAGTTTAAATTGCAAATTAGAAGAAATCAAGATAAAATTTTCGGGTTACATTAATCAGGTCATAAACTTATACTCCCTCTGGTTGCCTATTATTTGCACCAAAGAAATGACACATGTTTTTTTGAAAAGTAAAATGAGTGGAGAAGATTTTATAAGGAGAGTAAAAAGTAAATTATGTGGATGAAAACAATCTAGTATTTACCAAAAAAGACAAGTGCCAATATAAAAAAACCATCCCAAAAAGGAAAGAGTGCCAATAAAAAAAACCCGGAGGGAGTAACTATTTTACCTTGCATAATAAAAATTTAATATTGTAACTAAAATCTTTTATCTTTGTATAATTTTAATTTAACCCATTATGGAAAGATGGTTTTTCCGATACCGTACCTATGAAGTAAGTGTGCTAGCGAAATAAATAAATGACTTCCTGTTGTACCAGAACCCACGGACAAGTATAAATGTGTTTATTCGTAAATTGCCAGGTGTACGGTTTCAAAGTTTAATTGGAAATATGGTGCACCCCCTTGCCAAGTGTTAACCTCTTTATTAGTACTCTGGCGGTGTGGACTCAAAACCCTTTGCAGTTTTCAAGTCTTGAAACTTCTTCGTCCACTGGGTTCATACAGAAAGCAGTCAATCGAACCAGTTGAAAAGGTAATATCTATTTCTTGGTTGTGCTGTAACCATTATTTAGTTAAGCTTTTATATATCCTCTGTATGCGATTTTGGCTGTGGATTATGTAACTAGAATGAACTTTATTTCTATTTGTGTATTTGTGGTTGGCTTCTGTCTTATTTCGCTTAATTGTCTCTGTAATGTTTAAGAAATGCGTCGTTTTGTTAATTTGGGATGCTAATAATAAATTAATAATTGATCCCTTTGACGGTCTTTTCAGGGATTTGAGTACGTTATTGGTTTTAGAATTTGCAAAAATGGTGGTATTTAGCAATAATTCGAAGCGGATTAGGAGACCTAGTGTAAGGTTATGGGAGGTAGGAGACCTGCCTGCAGCTTTTACATGTGGTATCTCTACACTCAATAATGGAAATCTTCGTCATAAGAAGTGGAAACATGACCTTTCCGATGGCGCCCCTGAATCAGAACGCATCCAGATTGCTTCATAAAAGCAATTTAGTCCACAACCAAATTGTATTTTGGCCTTCCTTCCAGGATGTCTGAAAAATGCCAATATAACATGGAAAATTGGGACCCTAATGCTACAACACTGTTGTCTGTATTCTGCATTAAGAGCAAGTCTGGGTTCGATCTTGGTTGTCCTATACCTCGACGATCCAGGGCAATGAAGCGAAGAAAACGCGACCCGGATAGCATTTCTAGTCTCTTTTGTCCTTGGATATCAGAAACTAGATGTAAAACAAGAAGTGAATATGAGAAAGGTTATGAGTTGAATCAAAGTGTTGGGTGCACATCAGATACTGCCTACGGTTATCACAATTTGGAGAATGTAACATGTGGAATGAATAAAGAAGGTTGCGGCAATGAGATTGATGAGCAGAACTTGAGTACAGAGATGGCACAGAGGCCTAATGAGTCATGGACTGAAGCTACTCGGTTGGACGAGAATGCTGCATATCTGCAAGTTTCCTATGGATGCAATGAGCCATCCAGTAATATAAATAGCGTAAGGGAATGGTTGGAAGCGCTCGGTCTTGGTACATCCGCCAACTTGTTTGAAATGCATGGAGTAGATAAAGAAACTCTACCATTGCTAACTTTTAAAGATCTGAAAGACATGGGGATTGATGCTGCAGGGCCTCGTCGGAAGCTGTTTCCGTGGCTACTTCTCATTAATCTGTTGAATTCGATTTACAAGCCATGACCGACTGTACAAGTTCGTGCGCATCAAACTCTATAGTTTATCTATTTTTGTAATTGAAAACTTGAAAACACCATACCTAGAATTTGAATTTTCCTAATTATGATTCTTACATCTAGAGGGACTTCCGGGTAGTTCAAAATATAATCTGTTACGAGTGTGAGAATATCATTTATTATAGTTTTCTTAGTTTAGTTTTATTTTAATTTGGTCTATGATTTTTAGGAGTTAACACTCTATTCTTTTTTCCATTGAGGTTTTTAGTGAGCTAGTGTGCTCATACTTGGAACTAATTTTGAATTATTGTAATTTTAGGAGATTTAGTTATGATTAGATTAGATTTTGCAAGTTTAGATAAGTCGGATTCATTCAAGAATTCAGCCAACATTTGGATTGATTTACTTGGATGAATTTGGTCATAATTTAGGTTAAATTAGAAATTTTAGTTTGATATGCTTATAGTTTCTTAAAACTGCCATAATTCATACTAGTTTCTGTCAAAATTTACCGAATCTCTTCTTCTTTGTATTTTGAAGGCCGAATCTATGTGCTATAAAAGGGGGATGGTTTTCAACATTTTAATTAACACATTTATACATATACTCTTTACTCTTTGCTTCTTAAGCGTTAAACCGTTAGGTATGTTTCTGAAAGAATGATTTCCCGTGATGATTATTATTGATGATCAGGAGAATAAATAGAGTACAAAACATAAAGGTAGAAATAGAATCAAATCTAATCTTCTAATTGATTTAGTCTAACACCCCCCCTCAAGCGAAGCGTCGGATGCTCACCGAC